>JACEIK010003651.1:80465-105686 GCA_018107945.1 Datura stramonium | reverse complement strand
CAAGATGAGGACCCTATCCTCATGAAGTTGAAAAAAACAGTCTAATGTTGACAACGGCCCATCCCATGAATCATGGGGACTGACCATGTCTCGTGGTCAAGTCCATCGGGACCTCAAATTCCAAAATTTCAAACCAAGCCTTGAACCTCACCACGAGTCCCCTCAAAACCTGTGGTCTACCCCATGGGTCACAGAATGAGTGGTGACAGATTTTCAATTTTCTCCATTTCAACTCCCGGGTTTGATCTTTGAGCTTTCAAGGTATAACATCAAGATATTTCATATAGCTATTAACAGACAGTCAAGTCATCACCAATGCTTTTCACATAGACAACTGGTAGAATTAAACACAAACTATGTAACCTCACATCAGATGAAGTCCTTCACTTAAAAATATACTAAAATATGAAACATGGAATTGAACAAGTAAGAATCTCACTCTGACAAAGAAGTTCCAAATACTTCATGTTGGATATCATAGGCTTGCTCTTATTTTCTCTAATTCGGTTTGTTAGATGGTCAAGCTAGGATCACTATAGGACTTGATTCGGCTTTTAATGTAGGCTTTCGGATTGGGTATGGTAGATATGAAATTTTTTTAATGACTAAACCCCTCCTTGGCACTACATACATGTGGCTTCATTTTTTTCACTTTTCACCTTTTTTACTTTTTCCACTTTTTTACTTTTTCCACTTTTTCCTCCCTTTTCACCCTTTATTATGCTCTTGTATGAGTGGTGTGTTTCTTCAATTTTTTTATTCATCATTCTGTTTTTGTATTTTCTTTTTCAATTTTTTTATTTTTTTTCTTTTTCTTTTGTCACACCACACCTCATTTTTTTACTTTTTTCTTTTCTCTTCCTTTTTCACATTACCAATATTTATGCACCCCTACTCTAGCCACCCTCAACTTAGGCATTTTTTCTATGTTGAGGTTCACAATGTACAAGGAGGGACCAGGGCCAAAATAGGTTCATTAAAAAAATGAGTACGGTTAATTGGTTAATCAAAGAAAAATAGTTCATTTAAGGCTCAAAATCAGGATCAAGGGAATCATATCACTTTGGTAGGGTCGTTTAAGCTAAATATTGGCTAAACAAAAAGGCCTACTATCCTTTTCTAATCAACTATCCTAAAACCTATATAAAGACCAACCGGGCAAGTTCTAGATCCTCTACACAACATTGAAATAGGTATTAGACCTCACTCACTCATACTACATGTCTTGCATTCACTCTACCTGTTTGGTTTAAACATGGCTAACAAAAACTATTTATGCTAATACACTAAATGACATAAAAAGATCCACAAAAATAATGCTTTGCCATCAACAATTACATAACTAACCATCAAAAATTTTAAAATAGGGTCAATTTTTACAAATTTGAAACTAGTGCAATTTATTTGCTAAGTACTCCTAAGCTACTTTCTAATTAAACAGAAATCACAAAAATGAAATCCTAATCATGTCAGTTCTACTAGATAGCATGCTCGAGGGAAAAGAAACACGGTAGGAAAAATCCTCAGATGAATCAATATCTTAAAAATACAAGTGGACCCCCTCCCCTTTTTGAAAACATGCCTCATCCCCGAAGCATAGAATATAAGTAGAAGGAAGGGAACATACCTGTGGCTGCTCATACTTCACAATCCATGGGGTGCCTCTCATGGAGCGCTTGGTTTAACGTTGCTACATGACGTAACTTTTGTGATATCTTCAGGCATCAACAAGGTACACCGCCTCGATACCTTTTATTTCCTTCGTATCTCCCAGATATAGCTTTATTTTTTGCCCGTTTACCTTAAACCTTTTTCCATCTTTGTTCTTAAGTTCCACTGCACCGTATGGGACACATTCTCCACTCTATAAGGTCCCATCCACCTAGATTTCAATATTCTAGGGTGCAAACAGAGCCTTGAGTTGAACAGAAGGAGTAAATTACCAGTGTTGAACTCCCTTTTTTCAATCTTCTTATCATGATAGATCTTTATTCTTTCTTTATAAATGGTTGCACTCTCATAAGATCTAAGTAGAAACTCATCCAACTCATTGAGCTGGTCAAGTCTCAACTTAGCTTCTTCATTCCAGTTTAAGTTCAACTTTTTCAGAGGCCATAATGCCCTATGCTCAAACTCAACCGACAGATGACATGATTTTCCATAGACCAGCTGATATGAAGATGAAACAATGGGGGTCTTATAAGATATTCGATAGGCCCACAACGCATCATCAAGCTTCCTAGATCTATCTGTCCTATTATTATTCACTATTTTGGCAAGAATGATCTTTATCTCCCTATTTGAAAATTCCACCTGCCCACTTGACTGAGGATGGTAAGGTGTTTCCACCTTATGCTTGATGCCATATTTCTCCAACAGGGTTCTAAAGAGACGGTTACAAAAGTGTGATCCACCATCATTGATTATTTCTCTAGGAGTACAAAATCTAGTAAATATGTGCTTCCATAGAAATGTTGTGACACTCTTGCCCTCGTTGTTAGGTAGTGCAATAGCCTCCAACCATTTGGAGACATAATCCACTGCCACCAAGATGTATTTCATCCCATAAGAGCTAAAAAATAGGCCTATGAAGTCTATACCCCATATATTAAATAACTCAACTTTCAGAATAGGGGTCAATGGTAACTCATGCTCTCGAGTAATGCCACCCTGTCTTTGACACTGATCAAATGCCTTGGCATAATCATAGGCAGCTGGTGGATAGAGGTCTAGTAATACCCGCATTGCAAGATTTTGTGTACAGTTGGGATAGAACCAATATGATGACGCCCAACAGGGGATGAGTGACAAGCCTCCAGAATGCTCAACATTTCTACATCTGGCATACACCGATCAATGATCCCATCTGCACAAATACGAAATAAGTATGGTTCATCCCAATAGTATCTTCGAGCATCAAATAAGAACTTCTTCTTTTGCTGGGGAGTCTTGTCTGTTGGGATCATGTCACTGATTAGATAATTTGTGAAATTAATGATCCATGGAATCAAGTCCTGAGATACAGCTAGTACCTGCTCATTTGGGAAGGCGTCATCAATATCAATCTCCTCTCTTACCCTAGCCTCAAACTCTAGTCTAGATAAGTGATCAGCCACTTGATTTTCAGTACCTTTCTAGTCTTTCACCTCAAACTCAAATTCTTGAAGCAACAATACCCACCTAATCAACCTGGATTTAGTATCCTTTTTAGACATCAGGTATCTCAAAGAATCATGGCCTATATGTACAATCACCATAGTTCAAAGTAAGTGTGCTCGAAACTTCTCGAATGCAAAGACCATTGCTAGCAGCTCCTGTTCCGTGACAGTGTAGTACTTTTGGGCCGTGTTAAGTGTTTTACTAGTATAATAGATAGTATGAAAAATCTTTTTTCTTCGTTGTCCCAAGACAACATCGAGAGCAACCCCGGTAGCATCACACATTACTTCAAACGGAAGAGACCAATCTGGAGCTATAATAATAGGAGTAGTGGTGAGTTTCTCTTTCAAGCACTCAAAGGCCTTTAGACATGCCTCATCAAATACAAACTTCACCTCCTTCTAAATAAATTTGCACAATGGTTGTGCAATCTTTAAAAAGTCCTTGGTGAAGCTCCTATAGAATTTTGCATACCCTAAAAAGCTTCTGACCTTTTTTATGAAAAAAGATGGTGACAATCCTACTATAACTTCAATTTCTTTCTTGTCCACCTCAATCCCTTTTCAAAAGATTTTGTGACCCAGCACTATTCCTTCCTTGACCATAAAATGACATTTTTCCCAATTTAGGACCAGATTAGTTTATTCACATATGTTCAACACTTTTCCCAAGTATTTGAGGCAAGATTCAAATGAGTCACCCATAATGCAAAAGTCTTCCATGAATACCTCAATGGTGTCCTCCACTATATTTGAGAATATAGACATCATGCAGTGCTAGAAAGTGGCCGGTGCATTGCACAATCCAAAAGGAATTCTCTTTAAAGCAAATGTTCCATTCAAGCAGGTGAAGGTAGTCTTTTCTTGATCTTCCAGGGCTATAGTGATTTTATTGTACCCTGAGTATCCATCAAGATTACAGTACCAACCTCTACCTGCCAATCTATCAAACATCTGCTCCATGAATGGCATTGGAAAGTGGTCCTTCTGGTTCAGTGGTTGAGCTTCTTATAATCCATTCATACATGCAATCTTATGACTAGTCTTACCGATATTAGCCCATTCTTCTCATTGGATACCACTGTGATCCCACCTTACTTTGGCACACACTGTACCAGAATTACCCACTATCTATCTGCAATGGGGTAAACTACACCATCGTCTAGCCACTTGATAATATACTTTTCAACTACTTCTTGCATTGGTGGTTCAGACGTCGCTGATGCTCTATACTTGGTGTGCAGTTTGGCTCGAGCTGTATTTTGTATGTACATATACCTGGAGGGATCCCGATGATGTCAGCTATAGTCCAGCCAATTGCCTTTTTGTGCTTTTTTAACTATGACCAAAGCTTCTACTTGCTAATCTATCAAATCTACTGCAATAATCACGAGCAATGTGTTGTCTTCACCCATAAATGCATATTTGAGATAGAGAGGTAGTTCCTTCAGTTCAAGGACTGGCGGTTCCTCTATTGATGGCTTTGCTGGTGGAGTCAAATAGTTCTTCAAATCAAGGTCTAACTTCTTTGGTCTGATGTTATATGACCCCATTCCTTCTAAGGCATTTGCCAGCTCCGTGTACCCAGGTACCCCATCTCCATCATAGTTCATCAAGACAGTTGCTACTTTGTCAATATTTATCATCCCTCCCACGAGCGCTAGCAGCCTCTTGTCTTCCATCTGGGTGTTTGTAAAGGTAGTCCCTTGGTATTGGCCTGAATTAACCATAAAAGAAAAACAAAAAAACGTAAATGGGGAAATAACAATCAAAAGTTAAATACAAGAAATTAATCCAATCTTAGTCGTATTCCCCAGCAATGGCGCTACATTTTGATAACGCTCAAACTAACACATTCTGATAAAATATAAAGTAGACGTTATCAATAAAGAACCCAACAAAGGGGTTGGGGTCGAACCCACTGGGAATAAGGTAAGATCTAGACTAATATCGGTACTTAAACTTGTTGGTAAGTTATCTCCAATTTGGGGGGTTTCAAGGAAAAACAATATTAAAGAAAGATTATAATTTCAATTTATATCAAAATTTGCAAATAATTAGGGTATGTGTTCCCCATGGGTTCATAACTACTTCAGGTATACACACGTGATCAATCCCAATGCTTACTTGTAGAACTAATAACTAGGGTTCCTCCAAATGACTGGTTCGTCCCTATTGGATGACTTTACTCAATCACCGATTCATGTCTCATGAGATATTTCTTTCTAACTGTTATTAATATGTTCCAAATTTAACTATCTTGTGACCACAACTCAAGTTAATACAATGATCATAAAGACCAAGGCTTTGTTGTAATTTTCTTTTCCTAGTCTCTACTTCTCTAGCTTAAAGCAAGTAAAGAATTCGATCATGTCCTAACATTGTACACCGTTAAGAAACGTTTAAAAATGAAAAGAATACAATACAAGTGTTTAACATTGGTTTTTAATCACTTTTGTATAACCCTATTTCGTTATTCCAGCATGGTTCCCACAAACCCTAGTTGTGGAGGTTTTAGCTCCTCATGATTGTAAGATTACAATTAGCATTCATAGACAAACACATAATTAAATACTTACAATAACAATTGGAAGAAAACCTTCTATGTATATCAAAGAACAATCTCAAGAACAATGGCTGAAATCAAGAGTTTGATTCTAAGAATTGCTCTTCAAAACATGATAAAAATTCACAAATATTGCTTTCACACGTCTCTATACTTCCTTTCTGGATTTTTCTACTAAAATAAAACATAAAGCTATTTATACAGACATTAGAAACCTTTTCCTAAGCTAATAGGGAATTTTCCATATATGGCGTCGGCTGTATCATGACTAATCCTACAACCTGTAACAGGATTGCACGGGTCGTACCTGCTTCTCATATATCCTTGGCTCCTGCAGATTTGTCTTAGTGTTGGCAGGCTGGTATAACTTGTACCACAATCCTACGACTCGTACAATGCATCTATGGTTTGACCCTATGAACTCTAACATCTTCTGATGTTTTACACGAGTGTTGTGGTACGCCTCGAACCTTCCTTTAATGACTCGTATTGCTTGTTATATCTGAAGTTCTTCTAATTATTTAAAGAATCACTTGAAGCTCACCATGTCTCAGTGCTACGATCCGTGGGTTCCACTCGTACCAAGAGACTTCCTTGTGCAAATTTCTCTGAAGAATTCCACGACTCCAGTTACGGCTCGTACCATCTTTGTATGGCTCGTACTAAGGGTCCTACGTTACCTTCCTCTTATTCCAGCCTTTTGATTTTTACCATGATTCTCACTACGTCTCCTACAATCAAGGTACAACTTGTATTAAGACTTGTACTTAGCTGATTTTATGCAATTTTATGCCTCTTTTGCACATATTTTCTCCAAAACCTATTTTCTCTTAAATCAAAGTAAAAGTACCTCAAATCCATATAAACATACCTAATTCAATACTATACACTCAGTTTTAAGTGTTGAAGTGTTGTAAACTCACAGCATATTACCAGTCCACTATCTGGGAGTTGACATTAACTAGCGGTTCGCGGGTTGTGACCTGTGTTTCCGTCGGTGGATCGCATTTCATAACTCCCTTCCCAGGTACACTGGTTATAACCAGCGATGAACTGGCGTTTTGTGGATTACCACCCATATTTCACTGGTGACCCATTGGTTCTCTCCTGTCACGACTCAAACATAGGCTCGGATCGAGACACGGGACCAAGAACCCCGAGAGGCACTAAGTTGATTCATGGAATGAACATTTCATCTAACTCAATCATAATAAAACGAAAGATCAACATAATTAATATAGCGTCTGATACTCTCATAACATCAGAATACATAGCTCAAAACCAAAGCTAATTACATTTTGTGTCTAAAAAACCTCTACTACTGATGAGTTGATGGGATAAGACCCAACTGACTCACTAAAATCTGCAACAGAAAGTACTAGATACAACTGAAAGGAAAGGCCCTCGAATGATGAGGACTCACCATTCTGGCTGATAAGTGCTAAAGCTTTAGGTTTGGCTAACGACGGAGCTGGGCCTAAATATCCGAGCTTGTATCATGAAATGATACAACATAGAGTATGTGGTCAATACGTGGAATGTACCGAGTATGCAAGGTAACTAAAATCGCTAAGTAAAATCATAAATCATGCATTTCATAATACATAGTCAAGATAAGATTATGAGAGTTAGGGCTTGCATACTATTTTCTGATATCATGATATTAACATAACTCAACACAAAAACTTTATCGAATGACCCAAAGCTAAAAACTGATAATCATAAGTAAGACTGAACATTGGGTCAAACCTGCTGAAAACATAATATCATGACTGATGAACATGTATAACTAAAATCATGAAGAAAAATGAGAGACTCATCATACAACCGACATTACCACAATAGAGGTTATGTTGTCCTGACTATCACACTCAAGTGGGCAGAGCCATCCAAAGCTTTGCCACGGATAAGGATGCTACCATGATATCGATATCAAGCGGAAGGCCCTTGGGGAAGGGGAATCTCATAAGGTAGATCACAAATAATCTAAACATACCTACGTTGGTGCGTAGTACTGAGGCATAGGGTTGACTGACCCGTAGCCTACTCGGTGCTAGACACTACTCTCAAAAACATGCATATGCTCTTCATCATTTTTCAACAAAGTTGAACCATCGTCTAGTGATGAAGCTGACTCATAATATACATACATAAATATGAAATCATAACATGAGGATCCTTCACGCAAACCATATCATAAGCTAAACATAGTGGGAGTCTAGAGTCCAAAATCTATGTGGTAAGCTAATACATGAAGTTTAGATAAATCATGAAACATACTTGATCATATGGGCTTTCCCAATAATTAAACATGCTTGACATTGACTTGATCATTCAAAAACATGAACATAGACATGGGTAATTAAAAATCATACTTTCTTCATAAACATCTCATCATGCTTGAACACATATTTCATAGATCTTAACATTCATGAACTTTCATTTATGGTCATCATAATTTTATAAAACTTAAAAACATAATTTATAATTGAGAAAATTATAAAATATTCCTATTAATCATAATTCAACATTAGAAACATGCTTAGATCATACCCATTATTGATATTTAGGAAATTCACATGTTGGCTTAAAACCCCATAGATTCGTCAACTAGAATTTTCATGAATTGATAGGGGATTGGGCATGGTGTGGACAATTACACCCATTCATAACCTTACATACCTGTAGAAATATGATTTCACCACTTTCTTGATTGCCCAATGTGAATTTGGTGAGGACCTTGAGGAATTTAGGCTTGATCACCCTTAGGAACTTGCATGCATGGAAGTGAATAAGCCTTGAATGAACTTACCCCTCTTAAAACACTCTATTCTGAGCTTAAAAATGTAGTTTAGGCCTTAGAAACTTAGAAATTACGAAAAAGCCCTTGATAAATTTGCAAGAAAAAACACACTGCCTGTCCCAACGAGGGACTAGAAGACCCGTCCTCCCTAACCATGACTCGTTGTCACCTCTCGTTGCCTGAACTAGACTTTGCCTTCTGAGGGTCACCACAAGGGACACCACAACTCATTGTGTACCCAACAACTCATGCTGACCAAGTCATTACCCACACTACCAAATCATAAAATCTCCGGTCATCTCTTGACCATGGACCACTGAATGAATCGTGGTGCTGACCACGACTCATGGTCACACCCGTGGTCACCTCAAAACTCAAAATTATAACCCAATCAAATCTCCTCCGCATGAGTCACTCAACGACTCGTGGTGCACCCCACAGGTAACTGGACGACTTGTCCTATGACCTGGTGCAGAAAATTCTATTTTCTTTATTTCAACTCCCGAGTTTGATCTTAGGGTATTCGGGGTATTACAATATCTCCTTCTTAGGAAAATTCGTTCTCGAATATGGGAAAACATACTAAAAAGTAGAGAAATGCAATCATCATACTCAAATACTGAACATACATGCTGAAAACTGACAAAGTTACTGGCTCTGAATTGAACTACATGACTGAACTGATTTCCTGAATCACACATATATTCATTAACATGAAAGAAACTGGGGAACATGAGCTTAACAAGAAACTGAATAGGGTACTAAGGAGGAAACTAATACCTCAAGCTGAAACTGAGCCAGCGAGGAAAAGATGTAGGTATGTAGCCATCATATCTGCTTCAACTTCCCATGTAGCTCCCTCAACATACTGATTCCTCCACAAAACCTTGATTGACGCTACTTCTTTGTTCCTTAGCTTTCGAACCTGACGATCAAGTATTTATACCGGAGCTCCTCATAACTAAGGCTATCTTTCACACCAATACTGTCCACCGGAACAACCAGAGCTGGATGACTCAAACACTTCTTTAAGAGAGATACATGGAAAACTTGATGAACTGAAGCTAATTCTGAGGGAAACTCTAACTCATATGCGACCTTGCCAACCGATTTCACAATCCAGTATGGAAAAACATAACGGGGACTGATTTTCCCTTTCTTCTCAAATCTCATCACTCCTTTCATAGGAGACACCTTTAGAAACACCGAATCATCGACTTCAAACTCATGTTCTCTCCTCCCCACACCCGCATAGGACTTTTGGCGACTTTGAGATGTTTTCAACCTTTCCCTTATAAGCTGAACTTTCTCCATAGCCTCATGGACTGAATCTGGACCTATCAATGTAGCTTCACTGACCTCAAACCAACCAATAGGTGATCTACACCTCCGCCAATAAAGATCCTCAAATGGGGCCATTTGAATGTTGGAATTGTAGTTATCTTTATATGCAAACTCAATGAGAGGCAAAGCAAATGGTCATCCCAACTACCCTTGAAATCAATCACACATGCTTTCAACATTTTCTCAAGAGTCTGAATAGTCCGCTCTGCCTGACCATTCATTTGCGGGTGAAAGGCTATGCTAAGTTTGACCTGAGTACCAAGTCCTTTTTGAAATGATCTCCAAAACTAGGAGGTAAACTGAGTACCTCTATCTGATATGATGGACAATGTAACTCCATACAACCGAACTAACTCCCGAATGTACAACTTAGCACAATCCTCCGCTGAATCGGTAGTTTTGACCAGTAAGAAATGAGCTGCCTTAGTCAACCTATCCATAACCACCCAAATAGAGTCATACTGTCGACAAGTGTGAGGAAACCCTGTAATGAAGTCCATATTGATCTCCTCCCACTTCCAAGTAGGGATACTAATGTCTTGAAGTACACCTCCAGGTCCTTGATGCTCAACCTTAACCTGTTGATAATTTGGACACTTAGCCACAAATTCTGTTATGTCCTTCTTAATGCCACTCCACCAATAGACTTCCCGTAGGTCACGGTACATATTGGTGGCACCTGACTGTATAGAATATCTTGGACCATGGGCCTCGTGCATAATCTGATCTCTCAAATCATCAACACTCGGAACACACAAGTGACCCTGATATCAAAGCACCCCATCTCCCCCTTTGGAGAAGACTTCCACCTTCTAATTCTAAACGGCTTCCTTCAAATTTACCAAAATAGGATCCTCGTCTTGTATAGCTTTAACTTTGTTCTCTAAGGATGATTCTGACCCATTCTGAATAATGACACCCGCATCTATCGAGTCAACAAGACAGACTCCTAGCCGTGCAAGGCGATGTATATCCATCACTAACTCCTTCCTTTAGAGACACACTCTCCATGGAAAGCCTACTAAGAGCATCTTCCACCACATTGGCCTTGCTCGAATGATAAGAAAACTCATATCATAATCCTTTAAAAGCTCCAACCACCTTCCCTTACATAAATCCAAATCCTATTGGGTAAACACATACTATAGGTTCTTGTGGTCCGTAGACACATCTACATGGACCTCGTACAGATAGTGTCTCCAAATCTTTAAGAAAAATACTACCGCCACCAATTCGAGATTATATGTTGGGTAGTTCTTTTTATGGACCTTCAGCTGCCTAGAAGAATAGGTTATAACTTTACCGTGCTATATGGGTACACAACCAAGGACAATTCTTGAAGCGTCACAATACACCACAAACCCATTGGTACCCTCAGGTAGGGTCAACACTATTGTTGAGGTGAGTTGAGTCTTCAACTCTTTGAAGCTCTTCTCACAAGCCTTCGACCATTGAAACTTCACTTTCTTCTGGGTTAATTTAGTCAATGGGGCTTCAATGGATGAAAAACCCTCAAAATATCTCAAAAAATAACCAGCTAAACCCAAGAAACCCCTGATATCTTACGGATTAATCGGTCTAGGACAATTCTTCACTGCTTCTATCTTTTGAGTGTCTACCTGTATACCCTCACTTGATACCACATGACCCAAAAATGCCACTGAGTTCAACCAAAACTCACATTTACTAAACTTAGCATACAATTGGAGATCCTTGAGAGTCTGTAGCACCACCTACAAATGAGCGGCATGCTCCTCCTCTCTTCGAGAGTATATGAGAATATCATCTATGAACACAATCACGAACATGTCCAAATATGGCTTGAACACCCTGTTCATCAAATCCATAAAAGCTACAAGAGCATTCGTTAGTCCAAAAGACATAACTACAAACTCATAGTGACCATACCGAGTCCTAAAGGATGTCTTCGGTATGTCACTCTCCTAAACCCTCAGCTGATGGTATCCAGATCTGAGGTCTATATTAGAAAAGCACTTACCATCCTGAAGCTGGTCAAACAAATAATCAATCCTAGGGAGAGGATACCTGTTCTTGATGGTAACTTTGTTCAATTGCTGATATTCAATGCATATTCGAAGAGAACCATCCTTCTTGTGGACAAAGAGAACTGGTGCACCCCATGGGGATTTGCTCGGTCTCATGAAACCTTTGTCTAGGAGGTCTTTCAACTGCTCCTTCAACTACTTTAGCTTAACTGGAGCCATTTTGTAAGGAGGAACAAATATAGGCTGCATATGGGGAAGAAGGTCAATACCAAAATTAATCTGTCACTCAGGAGGGATTCCCAGTAAATCATCTAAAAACACCTCCGGATACTTACACACTATAGGATTTGACTGGATAGTCGGAGTCTCAGACGTAGAATCCTTAAACCTAACTAGATGATACACACAACCTTTAGAAATTATCTTTCTGGCCCTACGATAGGAAATGAAATGACCTACAGGCACAACTGAACTACCTTCCATTATAAGAATGGCTCACCCAAAAATCTGAACTCTACTGCACGGGTTATATAATTAACTAAGGCATAGAATGCATGTAGCCAATACATGTCGAAGATAACATCAAAATCGGTCATGGATAACTCTACTAAATCTGCTGAGGCGACTTTCTGAAGGATTATGAGTGGGAAATTTCTATTCCCATTGAGCTATAACTGAATCACCGACTGGAGTAGAGACAGAGAAGGTTTCTAATATAATTTCGGAATTGAGTCCGAAACTACTAGCAACATAGGGCATCACAAAAGAAAAAGTAGCCCTTGTATCTAACAATGCATGTACATCGACTTGGAATACTCATAACATACCTGTGACTACATCTTTAGAGACCTTCTGCTCCTTACGGGATGCCAGGGCATACAATCTGTTTTGACACTGACCACCACCTGCACTAGTGGATGCCCCCTGCTGGGCTGGGATTGCTGGTGGAGTTGTTGAACTGGAGGCTGGTCCTCGACCCCTATCATGACCCTGTGTGGCTGCTGGGCAATCTCTAAGCATATGTCCGAGCTTTCCGCACCCAAAATAAGCACCTGAACCTGCTAAGCATTTTCCCACGTGTCTCCGGCGCTTGGATTTGGATGGCATACTCATAGTCGAAGGCGCTGGGACTGAATATCTCTGGTGGGACTACTGACAGTGCCCACTAGGTCTCTGCTGGAAGAATCAGAAGCTATTAGTCTTCGCCCTCTTAGCCTCTCTCTCCTGCTCACTCATCTTCACCTCCTCTATGTGCTGGGCGTACAGGACTATCCGAGCAAAGTCAATGTCCTGATGAAGAATCATGGTCCGGCAATCCTTGACTAGGTAGTCTGCTACCCTATGTAGGAATTGGCTCACTCGAGCTCTCTGATCCACCACCATCTCAGGTGCATACTTGGACAGAAGAGTGAACTCCAAGGCATACTCCTGAACTGTCATCTTCCCTTGATTTAGGTTCAAAAACTCGGTTGCTTTGATCTCCCTCATCTCACGAGGGAAGAAGCAACCTAGAAATTCGTCCTGAAACTCATCCCAACCAATAGGGCCTGCTCCAGCTGCCCTGCAATCATTCCATTGCTTGAACCATATGTGCACAACCCCTATCAATTGATATGAGGCTAGATCGGCGGACTCCTCTCCCATCACCCCCATGATCTGGGTTATCTGCAGAATCTCATCAATAAACTCGTGCGGATCTTCATCCACCTTTGATCCAAGAAACTCTGGAGGGTTCATCCTTAGAAAACCTCTAACTCTTGCCGCCACAGTATTCCCATTATGAGGTCATGCGCTACTTCCTGTTGATTGACCTTGGAAATCAAGGCCTGAGCTAGCATCTGAATGGCTGCCCTGAACATAGCATGGGAAACCGGCTCGGGTACATGCTCCTCATGGACTGGTGGGGACTGATGGTTCCTATCTCCGTTGCCATTCTCGTGGCCGTCTCCGTTCTCGTTTCTTCTTTCATTAACTCAGCAAGGAGGCATGATTCTGCTAATATGTATAATACGAGTTAGAAGGATAGGGATACATTTTATCGCATGACATAGATCATGAAAGAAGGGAACATTTCCTAAATGATTCGAAGCCTCTTCATCATAAGTGTGGTGCGCCACACACCCATGAAGAAGACTCTACATAACGCGGTTTTCGGAAACCCTAGGCCACTTCAAAACCTAATTCTTTGATACCATGTTTTTCATGAGCTTAACATAGGCTCGGATCGAGACACGGAACCAAGAACCCTAAGAGGCTCAAGTCGACACATGGCATGAACATATCATCTAACTCAGTCATAATAAAATGGAAGATCAACATAATTAATATACCGAAAGTATAATAATCTCATAACATCGATATACATAACTCAAAACTTAAGTTGATTACATTCTATGTCTGAAAAGCTTCTACTACTTATGAGTTGATGAGACAGGACCCCAACTAACTCACTATAGTCTGCAACTGAAAGTACTAGATACAACTGAAAGGAAAGGCCCTCGAACAATAAGGACTCACCACTCTTACTGATAAGTGCTAAAGTTGTAGGTTTGGCTAATGACGGAGCTGAGCCTAAATATCCGAGCCTATATCATGAAACGATACAACATAGAGTATGCGGTCAGTATGTGGAATGTACTGAGTTTGCAAGGTAAGTAAAATCACTAAGTAAGTAAATCATAAATTATGCATATCATAAAACATAGTCAAGATAAGATTCTGAGAGTAGGGCTTGCATGCTATTTTCTGAAATCATGATCTAAACATAACTAGACATTGTAACTAAATCAAATGACCAAAAGTTGAAAATTAATAATCATAAGTAAGACTGAACATCAGGTCAAACCTGCTTAAAACATAATATCATGACTAATGAACATGCATAACTGAAATCACGAGGACTAATGGAAGACTCGTCATATAACTGACATTACCACGATAGAGCTTACGTGGTCCCCACTATCATACTCAAGTGGACAGAGCTATCCAAAGCATTTCCAGGGCTATGGACGTTACCATGATATTGATATCAAGTTGAAGTCCCCTTGGGGAAAGGGAAGATCAAAAAGGAGATCCAAAATAATCTGAACATATCAATGTCGGCGCGTAGTTCTGAGGCATAGGGTTGACTAACCCTTAGCCTACTCGATGCTAGACACTACTCCAAAAAACATGCATATACTCTCCATCATTTTTCAATGAAGTTGAACCATCATCTAGTGATGAAGCTAACTTATAATATACATACATAAATCTAAAATCATAACATGAAGAGCCTTGGCTCAAACAATACCGCAAGCTGAACATAGTGGGAGTTTAGACTCCAAAATCCATGTGGTAAGATAATACATGAAGTTTAGATAAATCATGAAACATAATAGATCATTTTGGCTTGCCCAATACTTAAACATTCTTGACATTGACTTGATCATTTGAAAACATGAACATAGATATGGGTAATTCAAAATCATACTTTCTTCATAAACATCTTATCATGCTTGAACACAAATTTCATAGATCTCAACTTTTATGAACTTTCATGGATGGGCATCATAATTTATAAAAGTCAAAAACATAATTTATAATTGAAAACATTGTAAAATATACCCATTAATCATAATTCAATATTAGAAACATTCTTAGATCATACCCATGATTGATATTTAGGAAATTCACATGTTGGGTTAAAACCCCATGGATTCATCAACTAGAATTTTCATGAATTGATAGGGGTTGGGCATGGGTGTGGACAATTACACCCATTCATAACCCTACATGCCTATAGAAATCTGATTTCACCACTTTCTTGATTGCCCAATTATAATATGGGGAGGAACTTGTGGAATTTAGGCTTGATCACCCTTAGGAACTTCTAGACTTGCATGCATGGAAGTGAATAAGCCTAGAATGAACTTACCCCTCTTAAAACACTCTATTCTGAGCTTAAAATGACGTAGTTTAGACCTTAGGAACTTAGAAATTATGGAAAAGCCATTAATAAATTTGCAAGGAAAAACACACTGTCAGTCCCAACGAGGGAATGGATGACCCGTTGTCCCTGACCACGACTCATGGTCACCTCTCGTTTCCTGCACTAGACACTGCTTTTTGAGGGTCACCACGAGGGACACCACGACTGTTGGTGTACCTAACGACTCATGGTAACCAAGTCGTTACCCACACTGCCAAATCATAAGATCTCCAGTCAACTCTTAACCACGGACGACTCAACAAATTGTGGTGCTGACCACGACTCGTGGTCACACCCGTGGTCACCTAAAAACTAACAATTCCAACCCAATCCAAGTTTCTCCCCACGTGTCACTCAACGACTCGTGGTGCACCCCACGGGTCACTAGACGAATCATCTTGTGACCTGGTGCAAAAAAACCTATTTTCTCCGTTTCAACTCCCGGGTCTGATCTTAGGGTTTCGGGGTATTATATCTCCTATTTTCCCTCATATTCTAGAAGTTACCCACTTGTTTTTGGTGAATCGCTCATGAACACCGGTATTTCACCAGTCTAGCACAGTGACCAACCTATTTTCCTTCTCTTTGCTTATCATCCAAGCATCCTAAAATACAAAATCAACAAAGCATCAAGCTATCAAAACATCAAAGCACTTGGGTTGACTCCTAGAAAACGCTTTATTTAACTTTGTGGCATGACACGGGTGTTTTTCTATTGCTCATCAAAGTATTCAACTTCAACCATGTTGATTTCTGCAGACACTCCCAAATATTTTTTTACTCGTTGGCTATTCACTTTAAATCTCAGCCCATCATCTCTTTCAAGCTCAATGACTCCATTTTCAAATAACTAGGACACCTTAAAGGGACCCGACCACTTAGATTTAATCTTTTCGACACCCTATCTCCTAGAGTAAATTCCCTTTGCCAGATTTTCTAATCATGATAGTACTTCATTCGGGCTTTGTATATTGAAACATTTTCAAAAGCCCTCATCCTAAACTCGTGGATCTCATTGAGATTTTCCACTCGCCCCTAAACAGACTTCCCCCAATCAAGGTTTAAACTCTTTAAGGTCAACATGGCTTTATTCTCCAATTCCACTGGTAAATTGAAAGCTTTGCCAAAGATGAATTGATATGGGAACATTTTGATTGTCATTTTATATGCGGTCCGGTTTGCGCAAAGGGCGTCATTAAGTTTCCTTCCCCAGTCTGTTCTACTGATATTGACTATTTGAGCCAAAATAGACTTGATTTCCCGATATGAGACTTCTTCTTGGCCACTGGTCTTAGGATGATAAGGGGTATCAACTTTGTGCTTCACTACATACTTTGCTATCAAGTCACTGAACAATCGATTGCAAAAATGTGATTGTCCATCACGGATGATAGCTCTGTGGATGCCGAACCGTGAGAACATGTGCTTCTTCAAAAAGGCTGTTATGTTCCTCCCCTCATTGTTGGATAATTCCACAGATTCCACCTATTTAGATACATAGTCAACAGTCATCAAAATATAAGTGTTTCTATAAGAGCTCACAAAAAGGACCATAAAATCGACTCCTCATACATAAAAAAATTCCACCTCTACAATTGGTGTCAAAGGAAGCTCATGTCGCCTCTAAATACTTTATATTTGTTGACATCAATAACATTTCTTAACAAAGTCATGGGCATCCTAGTGGAGAGTAGGCCAATAAAATCCACATTGTAGCACTTTTGTCGTTTTCCTAACACTCCTGTAATAGCCCCCGACCAGTGAAGAATGACAAGCCTTGAGGACTGACACCATTTCAACCTCTGGGACACATATATG
This sequence comes from Datura stramonium, assembly GCA_018107945.1. Lineage (NCBI taxonomy): Eukaryota > Viridiplantae > Streptophyta > Magnoliopsida > Solanales > Solanaceae > Datura > Datura stramonium. The sequence goes on along the minus strand of JACEIK010003651.1, from coordinate 88,021 downwards.
AATTACACCATCATCACAACTATGGAAGAGGTACGGGTCATCCCAAAAAAACTTTTGAACATCATTCATGAATCTCTTCTTTTGGTGAAAGGTCAATCCTTTAGGAGTGATGTTGCTTGCCAAGTAATTAGATCATGGGATTAATCTAAAATATGTTTGTCAGGGAGGTCATCATTAATCTCCTCATGTACACCCGACTTACCATCTGTCTCTAGGGGAGATAAATGATCAGCCACTTGAGCAAAAGAACACATCTAATAAGCAAGGGCTTAGAATCTTTCTTTTTCATTATGTATCTGAGTGCAGCATGGTCAGTGTGCACCACAACCTTGGTCGCTAGCCAGTATGCCCGGAAATTTTCAAATGCAAACACTACTGCGAGCAGCTCTTATTCTGTCACTATGTAGTTTTCTTGTGCATCATTCACGGATTTTCTGGCGTGGTAAATGGGTTGGAATTCTTTTCCTTTCTCTATCCAAGAACTACCCCTAACGCTACACCATTGGCATCACACATAAATTCAAAGGGTTTTGACCAGTCTGGTGCGGTGATGATTGGAGCGGGTACAAGCTTCTCTTAAATTCCATAAATGCCCTCCTACAATCCTCATTGAAATTAAACTTTGCATCTTTTTCCAACAATAGGAATATAGGATGTGCTATCATGGAGAAATATTTGATAAAACGACGGTAAAATCCTGCATGTCCAAGGAAATTCCTAATTCCCTTCACAGTTTTTGGCAAATGTAATTGAACAATGGCGTTACTTTTAGCTTGGTCTACCTCAATCTCTTTCTCGGAAATCTTATGCCCTTGAACAATACCTTCTTTTACCATAAAGCGACACTTTCCCCAATTAAGTACCAAGTTTCTTTCCTCGCATCTTTTCAACACCTCTTCTAGGTGAACCAAATAGTCTTCAAATGAATTTTCCACAACCAAGAAGTTTTCCATGAAGACTCCCACAGTTTCTTCTACCATGTCCGAAAAGATTGACATCATACACCTCTAAAAAGTGGCTGGATCACTGCAAAACCCAAAGGGCATCCTCTTAAATGCAAAGGTTCCATAAGGACATGTAAATGTGGTTTTCTGTTGATCTTCTCGAGCAATAGAAATCTAATTTTAGCCTAAGTATCCATCCAAAAAATAATAATATTCTTTCCCAACCAAATTCTCAAGCATTTGGTCAATGAATAGGACTGGAAAGTGATCCTTATAGGTCCATGAGTTCAACTTGAGGTAGTCAATAAACACCCTCCATCAGGTAACTGGACGTGTTGCAATCAACTCATTCTTCTCATATAATATCACTGTAATTCCCCCCTTCTTCGGCATAACTAGGACAGGGCTTACCCAACTGCAATAAGCTATAAGGTACACCACTCCAGCATCTAACCATTTGATAATTTCTTTCTTCACTACGTCTTGCATCGATGGATTCAAGCATCTCTGATGCTCAATTTAAGAGCTACAATCTTCCTAAAAGTTGATCTTGTTAGTACAAATACCCAGAGGTCTACCAATGATATCAACTATAGACCACCCTATTGCTCAAATATGCTTCCTCAAGACTACTAGAAGTTCTTCCACTTGTTGGTTATTGAGCTTAGCTGAGATAATCACCGAGAGTGTCTCATTTTCCCTCAAATAGGCAGGTAATGGTTTGAGCTCTAAGACCGGTGATGAAATGATGGATATTTGTGATGGTGGAGTTTTCTTATTCTTTAGGTCAACATCAAGTTTCTTTGGTTGAAAGGGGTAGGTTTCCAACCCTTTGATAACATGAAACACCTCTTCCAACCCTCTACTATTCAAGAGAATGCTTTCGAACATTTCTTTTAGAATCTCTTCTTCCACCCCATTCAATAGCTTCTTCCTCCGCATTGGTTGGGATTGGTGGAGTATTTTGTTCCTTCCTCGCCTTTTGTGTTGTCGTTTGAGTTGCTAACAAGTTCATTCTATCTTCTATCTATCCAATGGACACTTCATGGTCCTTTACCTTTTGAGTGAGGTCCAAAAGATCACTTCATAGCTCCTGAATCCTAAATCAATCGAAACAACTCGCTCAAGTACAACCTCAAGTATGCTTTCAATGCGGGATGAGAATGACTCTTCACTCCCCTTACTACTAATTTCAGCTGTACAAACAGAGTTCTGACCTTAATTTTCATAACAAGGATACCAATAGCCCTGGTTGGCTTCTTGATACCTCATATGAAACCCATCACAAAATCTGCTAACGGCTGGATTTGCTTCATCACCACTATCAACACAGTGTCCTTTCTCACCTCCCTCCTCAACATTTCATCAATCAATCGGAGAGTTCAACATAAGACGCCCGTTCAAGACTTTGAATTAGCCTTTCAAAGGGGCTCATTATCACACTAATGACAATTCAACAATAGGAGGACAAAACACAAGATGCTAAATTAATTTAACTCAACAATCAACTAGGGGATATCTAACACCATTCCCCGACAATGATGCCATTTATTATAATGTCCAAACTCACACTTTATAAAGAGAGAGTGNGGGATGGAAATTCCAAATAAATTCCAGTGAAGGTCCGCGCCATTCCCCGACAATGATGCCATTTATTATAATGTCCAAACTCACACTTTATAAAGAGAGAGTGTAAATGATCATTGGCAAAATAAATATACCAGACTAGTTTTGGGGTCGAATTCCATAGGGAATAGTACTTAGATGGCACGAAAGTTGTCTATCAAGTCAAACTAAGATGAATCATTGTATTGAAAACAAATAAATAAATCTTTGGGGGTTCAAAAGATTATAACTAAAATGTAAAAACAACTATTGATCTATCAACAAGATAACCAACTTGAATTAACAAAAGTAAGCGGGAGCTAGGGGTATGCTTTCGAATAGGGCTTCTATTGGATTAGAATTGACCAAGCAATCAAATTTTTACACATAAATATAAATAGCCATGGACGAGGTGGCAATCAAATTCACTAGGGTGCCTTTTTCCTTAGTTTTTTTCAAACCCCAAGGTCCCAAACAATATATCCATTACGACTTGGGTCATATTTGAGCTATTTCTAGCCTCAAATCTCTCATGAGTGAATGATTATGGGTTTTATCTATCTCTAGCCTTACCCCACGCGATCAACACCAAATTACCCACCATTACTTTCTCACCTATTCTCAATTCCTCTTTTTTAAGCATAAATAGAGTAAGTAAACATAATCCAAATTTGCAACTATGAGTTATTTACTTATAAATTGGGAGAAAACAACATATTTATATTAAATGAGTAACTCTAATATTAAAGTAGCAACCTCAGGCTCAGCAGGCAGAGGCTGAGGTAGATCAGGAGACNCTAATATTAAAGTAGCAACACCCAATCTAATTTAACCTTAATTCATGCACACAACCCTATCAAAGAGATTTAGCTACTCATTGATGAGAAATACAAAATTAAATCAATAATTAAAATCATGACATTCATCATCAGGAGTTAAATTCAAGCTCATAGTTGTCTTCAATGGAGGTTGTTTACCTTGAAGAAAAATAACAAAAAGCTACTCAAAATTTTTCTAACTTTCTACAAATCGGGAATGGAATGATATGGTAATTTCTAAAGAATGTATAGAAATAGGTCAAAAATGCTCCTAAAATCTCATGCTGGATGATTTTACCCTTCCTGCAGGCATTGTCACTTGTGTGTCACCAGCATACCGCTGGTGCCCATCCGCAGAACGCCACTACATCACAGGTGCGAGGACACTATACCGAGGTCCAACAGTCGTGGGCACTGGTGGTTCACAGGTGCTGACCCGTGCTCCACCAGTGTACCTTCTACTCTGGCCAGTAAGCTCCTGCGTATCGCCGACGTTTCAGCGGCTCCATCCAGTGGAGCGCCCGTCTCATCTGGTCAAGCTTCATTATTCTTCTTTAATTTTATTATTTTTCCCAAGTTCTTGCTTTCTCTCTTTAAATTAAATACCTGCAAAAACTAAAGAGAAAGAGTATAAAATCCTCTCAAATGACTTGAAAAATAAGCAAAAGTTCATGTTTAAAATCCTAATGAGTTTGTAAATTACCAACTCATCAGAATGTCATAACTAGAACTAGGATCCTGGATTGAGACACGGGACTTACAACCACGAATGGCTCCAAGATAACTCATGGAATAACATAATTCTAATGTAATAGAAACTAATAGAATATATCTGAGTGGAAGCTTACTGAAATTTAACTAATCAAAAGTAGAGGATAAAAAAACTGATAACAACACTGGAGTCATAAGCTAAAAGTAACACTACACCATTCGAAAGACTCTCTTAGTTTGATGAGTTACTGGGACAAGTCCCTAGCTAACTCCAAAATCTTAAACTAGAAGTATACTGAAACAATGAAAGCATAATTCCCATCCTCAAAAGATGAGTACTCACCACTACTAGCTGATAAGGTCTGGAGCGTGGCTAACTATGGGCCTGAGTCTGAATTCCTGGATCTATATCATAAAATGATGTAGCATATAAAATATGTGGAAATTAGTAGGAATGTACTGAGTATATAGGATATTCACTTCATTTTAAAACATCGTAGAAGTCTAGGAAAGTCTGTACTAGATACATAGCTGAATGCATGAGCTGAGGTAAAGTATAATGACCTTATTTGAGATGCACAAATACTGACATGGGATGCTATTTGAAAACATTTAATGAAATACAAGTAAATCTAGTTTTAGGGTCATGTACATTTACATAAAACTAAATCTGAAATCAAAAACTAAAAACTGTAACTAAAATAACTGTACCGAGCCTAAACCTGAACTGTATTGTGGAAGAGCCTATTAACCGAAAAACTCCAATGTGAGCCTCATGGAGCCTAATCTATAACCCTGATTGGAAGGGTGTTGATACCTGGCAAAGGGTAAGAACCATAATAGGCGTGATATCACTCGTAACCTCAGGGAGACAATCTCAACTAACGATGGCCCCTGCATGTGCCCATTGAGGCGAGGAAGACACTTTTACTAGCGAGGATTCCATATTCCTCGGGCTAAGAGAAACCTTCTCTACTATTTAAAATCTCTTATCCTACAGTGGCATATACTTTTCAGACCTGGGTGTGCTGGAACCCTTGCCTACTTTGTGTTAAGTACTACTCCCAACTGAACATGAAGATGCATGTAAACTAAAAGTTTGAAGCTAATGTCCTAACACTAGTTGGAACCACTTTATCTAGAAAGAGTCTTGAGAGCCTAAAGGACCATGACATATTGATACTGAGGGCTCATAATTAATTTTCTAAGACTAGTCAGGGCTACTTTTTACTAGCAAGAGGCCTTAGAGTCTACACAGCCCTAAGCATGCTGATCATATTTAATTCATGAAAATCATATACTCAAATCATAGTTTAAATCATATGTATTGAAATCATGGTAACGTCATATATATTTCAAAAGGACTATATTCTAAAAAAAGTGTTAAATAATAGACGAGTCTTATAAATCATGCTAACAACATATCATGGATTAGAGAGGGGATCATGAACATACACAACTACTGATCATAAGAGCCTTGAAATAACGAACATTATATGTTATTTATCATGAAAACCTTGAAAACATGGAAGACATGAAAGAGTTCATGCTTAGAATTTAGACCCTAAGACATGCTTTTCTAGGGAGTTGAAAAATGTAGAGTTCATTAAATAATTTGTGACACACAGGGGAAAGTAAACCCTTGTTGAAATCCAACATACCTGGTTGAAGAATTCCCAACAAAGACTTGAATCTTGTAGCACCTTAGAGGGACAAACCTTAGAGGGACACCCTAGTTCTTGAGCCTTGAGAGAAGAAGGGAGAAGATGAATTGAGAATGGTTTTGAGTAGAATGAGGGTTTGTCTAGGAAAACCCCTTTAATTCATCCCAAAGAAATCCTAAAATGACCTAGTTTAAGAGTTAAAAGCATAAGGAATTACAAAAAGCCCTTGAGTCTTTACATTAAAAATTGTCCCATCCAGTGCTACGGCTCATCCTAAGGCTTGTAGGACCATACCACGACACGTACGGAGTCTCGTGGTCTCAGGTCCTGCCTCTGATAATTCTCTAAACTTCATGTCATTGGTACAAACCATGATCTGTACCTCCTTACCATTGATCATGCCTAGATTTGTGGTACCTCACATCATCTCAGGACACTGCTCTAAATCTCTTCCTATGACTCCCTGGTATGACTCATACCACATGAATTTTAGGTCCCTATTGTAGTTTAACTCGATCATTCCCGGACACCATGCTACGAGCAGTGGTATGACTTGTACCACCCAGCAACGAGTCATACTGAGGCATACTGTTGTAACACCCCAAAAGTTCCTAAGATCAAACCAGAGAGTTTAAATGGAGAAAGCAGGAAAATATTGCACCAGGTCACAGGACGACTCATCCAGTGACTCGTGAAGTCACTCCATGAGTCGTGGAGTGACTCATGAAGTAGGTGGCAGACCATTAGCGAATCTGGTCGGGGGGTGACCACGGATGGGTCCACGATTCGTGGAGTCACGTCACGACTTGTGATGTGAATACTGGTCAGAGTATTGAGTTGAAAGTGGAAATTTCTAGTAGACTTCACGAGTGAGGGCCACGATTCATGACCCACCTAACGACTCGTGAATTCCCTCGTTAGGACTAACAAAGTCATTTTTCTTGCGAACTTAGTAACATTATTTTCATAATTCCGAAGCTTCTAAGTCCTAACATACGTCATTTTGGGGTTATTTGCAGGGGGATTTAGGGAGTTAGTCGACATTATCTCCTCATTCCTCTCATTTTTCTCATGTTTAATATGTGAAAACTTAGACAGTTATCCTAGACCAAGAACAAAGCTTTCAGTTTCACCTCATATTTCTCAAGCAATTTCTCAAGAGAATCTCTACTCTAGGTATGTGGGATTTCAACAAGGGAATTGCTCTTCCCTTATGCCCCAAAACCATTATAAAAACTTTATCAGTTCTATCCCTTTTAGGATCAAAGTTAAGGTTGTCTGTTAGTTATATCATGAATTTCCTTCTTGTTATAATTCTCATGATTATTGAAGGTTATTGCTAGTTAAAAATTTCATGTTTATATCTCCTTCCATGAAGTATGTGTTTTAGCCCAATCTGTCAACCTGATTTGAAAGAGTCTTGCATGATTTTCTAGATATTAATATTGCTTAATTTTGGTATTTCCCTTATGATCACCATGATTGTGTAGTTAGGTGATTTAAAAGTTGACTTATTGATTGTTCAGTCTCAGCCAGTACTTAGCATGTTCAGTGTCTTACAGAAATGTCATTTGATCAGTTTGACTATACTCAGTGTTTTGAGGGGTTCAGTAAAACTTCGTACCCTCAGTTATCAGGTATAAAATTGTTCTTTAGATAGTTACAACACTTTCATATAAAGAAGATCTAGCTAGTCTTAGAACCCTTCCAGTTATCCAGGCTCCGATTTACGGATACTAGAGGTCACATTCGTCGCTAGTGGGATAGCCACTTCGCGAACTGGTCTTGCTGCCATTGCTTCCAATAACAGTTGT
>JACEIK010003651.1:0-63035 GCA_018107945.1 Datura stramonium | reverse complement strand
CCCTACAATTTACACGAGAATGTACTAACATTGTTGGATAAACAAGGCAAAACCGATGCATTTGAGTATCACTTGGGCATATAAATATGCCCCAGATCAACTTCTATTTTCTAAGAGTCCACTTGTATGCCCTCACTTGATATAACATGGCCCATTAATGCCATTGAGTTCGACCAAAACTCTCACTTGCCGAATTTAGCATATAACTGGCGATCATTGAGAGTCTGTAGAAACAACCCTCAAATGAGCGGCATGCTCCTCCTCACTCTGAGAGTATATACGGATATAATCAATAAACACAATCACAAACATATACAGGTATGGCTTGAACACCCTGTTCATCAGGTCCATAAAACATGCAGGAGCATTTGTTATTCCAAAAGACATAACTACAAACTCATAATGTCCATGCCGCATCCTGAAGGCTGTCTTTGGGATGTCGCTCTCCCGACCTCTGAGCTGATGGTACTCGGACCTGAGATCTATCTTCGAAAATCACTTGGCGTCCGGAAGCTAGTCAAACAAATCATCAATCCTGGGTAGAGGATACATGTTCTTGAAGGTAACCTTGTTCAATTGCTGATAATCAATACCCATACGAAGAGAACCATCTTTCTTTCGGACAATGAGAACTGGTGCACCCCATGGGGATTTGCTCAGTCTAATGAAACCCTTATCTAGCAGGTCCTTAAAATGCTCCTTCAACTCCTTTAGCTCGGCTAGAGCCATTCTGTAGGGAGGAATAGATATAGGTTGTGTGTTGGGAAGAAGGTCAATACAAAAATCTATTTCCCTTATGGGAGGAATACCCAGTAAATCATCAGGGAACACTTCTAGATACTCACATACCACTAGAACTGACTGGATAGTCAGGGTCTCAGACTTAACATCCTTAACCCTAACTAGATGGTACACACAACCTTTGGAAATTATCTTCCCGGCCTTATGATAGGAAATAAAACAACCTACCGGCACGGCCGAACTACCCTTCCACTGTAAGACTGACTCACCCAAAAAGCAGAACTCCATCGCATGGGTTCTATAATTAACAGAAGCATAACATGCACACAACAAATTCATGCCGAGAATAATATCGAATTCAATCATGGCTAACTCTACTAAGTCAACGGAGGTGACTTTATACAATACCATGATCGGGAAACTCCTATACACCCGCCTAGCTACAAAAAAATCACCAATGGGAGTAGTGACTGAGAATGGTTCTGACAGAATTTCGGGACTGTCTCCAAAACTACTAGCAATATAAAGTGTCACAAAAGACAAGGTAGCCCCTGGATATAACAAAGAATAAGCATCAAGGTGAAACACTCGTAACATACCAGTAACCACATGGTGGGAAGTCTCCTTCTCCTGACGTGAGGCGAGGGCATAGAATCTATTTTGGCGCTGCCCGCCACCCCCACTAGTGGATGGCCCTTGCGGAACTGAGCATGCTGGAGCTACTGCTGACCTGGTAGTTTGTGCACGACCTCTATCATTATCCTGTGTTATACCCCAGAAGCCCAAAGTTTAGAGCCAGGAGTTGAAATGGAGAAAAACTAAAATTCGGCACAAAATCATAGGACGGGTCGTTAGGTGACCCTTGAGGATGAATCACGAGTCGTGGGGTGACTCGTGGTTAAGGAAAGACGAAGGTGGTCTGGAGGGGTCACCACGAGCATGACCACAAGTAATGGTCAGGCCACACAACTTGGGGAGTCACCCGTGGACTGGACTGGAGAGTTGGCAAGGAAGTGTTGAGTATCGGGGATCAGGGGTGGCGATCACGAATCGTGATCATCCACCACAATTTGTGGGGTCTCTAATGGGGTCCCCTGATGGATTTTGGTAGTGTACTTGACGGTTTGAGGCCACAAGTCCTAGCATCTTGGGACGAGTTTTCCAGTCCCTCGTTGGGACTGGAAGCCAGCAAAACCCTACGATTTTAGTAAGGATCTTTTCGTAATTCCTATGCTCTAGGGGTCCTACACTACAACGTTTTAGTCTATGAAAGGTGGGTTTAGGAGGGGAAAACTATCATAAAGTCTTTATTAAGGCAAGAAAAAGAATAGAAGAATGATAGAGAGGTTATCAAAGGGTGATTCAAGGTTTTCTCCTTCAATTTTCTTTTGGGCATTCAAGGGAGAGTAAGATTCACCCTCTAAGAGGTATGTAGGGTCATGAATAGGTGGTTTCTTCCACACCCATGCCCAATCCTTCTCTTCAAAGTATGAAACTCCATGATGTATCAACGGAGTTTTCACCCAAATACATGAATTATCTATTTCTGTACATGGGTATGAGTTGATTATGATTCTATTATCAAATTATGAAGCATGGGCAATTTTTACAATGATTTCCATTAAAAATCAGGTTTCTAGTCTTATGAATTTTAAATCCCATTAATGAGATGCTCATGAAAAGAGAGATATTATGATAAATAGCATGATTTGAAGCTACCCATGTTTATAATTATGTTTTCGATGAGAATAAATTATTCCTAAGTATGATAAAGCTTTGGGAAATTCCCACATGTTGAGTATAAATTATGATTTTCCTGAATTGAGCATACCATATTGTTTTGGAGAGAAGATTCCCAATTAGATATTCTTAGCTTGTGGTATGTTTTGAGTTAAGTCTTTCTATGAATAGCTTACCAGATGGTTTTGGAGCAAAGGCTCCCCATTATGCTTTCAGCTTGTGGTATGTTTTGAACTAAAAGATTCTCATAGGCATCATTCCTTATTTGAGATGTATTTAATCATTTAGATTCATCAATAGACGATGTTGAACTTCATTATAAATGATGTAGAGCATATGCATGTTTTTGGGAGTATGGTCTAGCAACGAGTAGGCTATGGATCTATCACCCCATGCCTCAAAACTATGTGCCAACGTAGGTTTATACTATTATATGATTTGGGACCTCCCTTGTGAGCTTCCCTTTCCTGAATGGGCCTTCAGCTTGATATTGGTATCATGGTAGCGTCCTTAGCCCTGGTAGGGATTAGGACGGCTCTGCCCACTTTATTGTAATAGTCGGGACCACATAAGCTCTATCGTGGTATATTGGTTAAAAGAAGAGACTCCCATTGTTCCTCATGATTTCAGATATGCATATTCATTACTTGTGAGATTTATGTAAATGCATGTTCTAAAGAAGGTGTGACTCAATGTACAACTTTTACTTATAAGTGTCAGAATTCATCTTTGAGTTAATCTTTTCAGTTATGATGTTATGAAGTTATGTTGTGTAATTTTATGAAGATATCATGATTTCAGGAAGAATGCACGCAAGCCCCATTCTCAGTTTACTAATGTTTATTTAATTGATGCATTATCTTTAAATGATTTTTACTTACTTTAGAGGTTTTACTTACCTTGCATACTTGGTACATTCAATGTACTGACCGCATACTTTCTATGTTTTATCATTTCAGGATACAAGACCAAGCTCTCAGCTTCAACCCTGCTCTTAGTCAGATTATCGGAGTTAGCGTTGCTTTATTGGTGAGTCCTCATCTTTCCAGGACTAGACTATTCATCTTTTCTTTATGTATTTTAGTTTCACCTTGTTGAGTTAGTTGGGGTCTTGTCCCATCAACTCATCATATTTAGAGGCTATACAGACATATGTATGTGTTCAGCTTAGGATTTTATATTTTGATGTTATATTCAAGTTAGACTTTTGCTATGATTGTATTGTTGATTATTCAGTTTCTTGATTGAGTTAGATATATGTTTATGCCATGGGTTGACTTGGGGTCTCTTAGGGCTCCTTGTCCGGTGTTATGATCTGAGCCTCCATTCGGGTTTTGAAAAACTTGTATCAGAGCCTTCGATTTTGAAGAGTCCTAGGGTTTTTGAAAGACGCGTTATGTAGAGTCTTTTTCATGGGTGTGAAGCGCTCCACACTTATGACGAAGAGGCTATGAGATGTTTGGGAAATGTTCCCTTCTTTCATGATCTATGTCTTGCAATGAAAAGTCCTTCTATCCTTCTAATTCATGTTATTCGCGATGTCAGAATCATGGCTCTTCGAAGAGTGAATAGAAGGAGGAATAGGGATGGTGAAGGCCACGAGGATGGAAATGGTCATGGGCATCAGAAAGCCCTACCAGTTCAGGAGCCCCAGGCACCGGAGCCAGCTGCCCATGATGAGTTCCGGGCCTCTATTAAGATGTTTACGCAGGCATTGATCGCTAAGGTCAATTAGTAGTCCATTGCGTATGTTTCGCAAAATGGCAACGCAATGGCGGCTCGAGTCAGAGACTTCTTGAGGATGAATCCACCGGATTTCCTTGGGTTCAAGGTAGATGAGGATCCACATGAGTTCGTAGACAAGATTGTCAAGATCACCCAAGTCATGGGGGTGAATGGGGTTGAGCGCGCCTAGTTTGCCTCTTATCAATTAGAAGGGGTCGCGCATAAATGGTTTCACCAATGGAAGGATAGCAGGGTTGCAGGAGAAGGTTCGGTCACTTGGGAAGAGTTCCATGCTGCATTTCTAGACCGGTTCTTCCCTCGAGATATGAGGGAGATAAAAAGCAGCTGAGTTCGTTAATTTATTGCAAGGGAGAATGACTGTACAAGAGTATGCCCTTGAGTTCACTCGCCTATCAAAATATGCCCCAGAATTAGTAGTTGATCAGAGGATGCGGGTGAATAGATTCGTCCATGGATTGGCGGGCTATTTGGACAAGGATTGCAGGACCTCTATGCTCCATCAGTATATGGATTTCCCACTAATAAAGAGTTTATCAACCTGAAACAGAATGACATGACAGTTCAAGANCCATCAGTATATGGATTTCCCACTAATAATGTTGTACGTTCAACAGATGGAGGCGGAATATTCGAGAGAGAGGGAGGCTAGGAGGGCCAGGACCGAGGACCACAGATTCTCTAAGCAGAGGTCCTGTGGTGGGCACCGACAGCAGACTCAAAAGAGATCATCAGCCCCAGCTTCTTTAGCATAGAGTGTGCCATCCAGGCCTAGACATGATCATAGAGGATGAGCATCAGGCTTTAGGGGTCAGAACAGTAGACCCGCAAATTCTAGCATCCCATCTAGTCGCAGATGTGGTCGAGGGCGCACAGGCCAGTGCTTGGAAGATTCAGGTGCTTGTTTCAGGTGTGGGCAGCCCGAAAGCATGCTTAGAGATTTTCCAACAGCGAGATAGGATCAGGTTGGGGCCCGAGGCCTAGCTTCTAGTTCAATAGCCCCTCCTTCCCGCACAACACATCAGGGGGCATCTACTAACACAGTTGGCGGTCAGCACCAGAACAAATTCTATGCTTTAGCATCCCGTCAAGAGTAGGAGGTCTCCTCGGATGTGGTCACTGGTGTTATGAGTCTTCCATACTGATATTTATTATTTGCTAGATCCGGGGGCTACCTTGTCTTTTGTGACACCTTATGTGGACAGTAGCTTCGGAGTCAGTCTCGAAGTCTTGTCAGAACCCTTCTCAGTTTCTATTCCAGTAGGTGACTCAGTGATAGCTAGACGGGTGTATAAAGGTTGCCCAGTTTCAGTTCTTCATAAGGTCACCTTAGCAGATTTGACAGAGTTAGTCATGACCGATTTTAATGTGATTCTCAGCATGGATTGGCTATTTTCATGTTATACTTCAGTTAATTATAAAACCTAGCAGTAGAGTTTAGATTTCCGGGTGAACTAGTCTTAGCCCGCAGGTCATTTCATTTTCTACCTTAAGGCCAGGAAGATGATTTCTAAGGGTTGCATGTATCATCTTGTTAGGTTTAAGGATGTTAAGTCCAAGACCCCGACTATCCAGTCAGTTCTAGTAGCACGTGAGTATCTAGAGGTTTTTCATGATGATTTTCCAGGTGTTCCTCCTGAGCGGGAGATTGATTTCGGTATTGACCTTCTACCCGACACGCAGCCTATATCTATTCCTCCCTACAGGATGGCCCTAGACTAGATAAAGAAGTTGAAGGAGCAGTTGAAGGACTTGTTAGATAAGGGTTTCATTAGACCGAGCCAGTTTCCATGGGGTGCACCAGTCTTCTTTGTCCGAAAGAAGGATGGTTCTCTTTGCATGTGTATTGATTATCGACAATTATACAAAGTCACCGTCAAGAACAGGTATCCTTTACCCAGGATCGATGATTTGTTTTACCAGCTTCAGGGTGCCAAGTGCTTCTCAAAGATAGATCTCAGGTCCGGGTATTATCATCTCAGAGTTCGGGAGAGTGATATCCCAAAGACAGCCTTCAGGACGCGGTATGGCCGTTATGAGTTTGTAGTCATGTATTTTGGGATAATGAGTGCTCCTGCAACTTTCATGGACCTGATGAACAGGGTGTTCAAGAAATATCTGGACCTGTTCGTGATCGTGTTCATTGATGACATTCTTATATACTCTCAGAGCGAGGAGGAGCAGTCCTCTCATTTGAGAGTAGTGCTTCAGACTCTCAAGGATCGCCAATTGTATGTCAAGTTCAGCAAGTGTGAGTTTTGGTTGAACTCCATAGACTTTTTGGGCCATGTGGTATAAAGCAAGGGCATAAAGGTAGATTCTCAAAAAATCGAGGCGGTGAAGAATATGTCATGCCCCAAAGTTGGGGTAGGGAGCAACTAGCACTTTATTCATGATTAATCGAGAAGTCGGCTATATGACATCTGTAACTGTAACACTTCGGACATCTAGGCCACCTGTCACAATCAACTAGAGTATAAAATTGACCCATATGGTCTCAACAATACAGGGTAAACAACTGAAATGCAATCAACTCAATGAGTTTGCTAAACCAAGCAACAATAAGCTGACGAGGCCATAAACTGAATAACATTGTACACACTAAGTCCAAAAGCCTCTAAAGGGTAAACTGTCTGATGGTCGGAACAGGGCTCCGACCTACCCATAACTGTATCTCAAAACTCAAGCATATATAACTAAGCCCTAGCTCTAGGAAGAAAGGAGCATACCAACACATCCTTAGATCTCACGAACTGCTACTAGAACTAGCAATCCCGACCTTTACCTACACCTGTAGCACGAATCCAGGTCCCCAAGCAAAGGGACGTCAGTATGAATGAAATATACTAATATGTAAGGATGAAACTGTAAATATGAGATAACAATCCTGTAATAACGGACTCAGCACATAAACATATAAAGGATAGATATAACCTGGAACTCTGCAACCTGTAATTGATAACAACTTACTATAACATAAGTGAACTCAAGATAACTGAACCAAGAATAAGGCATAGTAACAACCTGGAATCCTGGAAATCGAAATCTGATAATAACTTTATAATGAGATGAAAATGCAATTAATAAAGGTAAAAGAAGGAAGCTATAACTGTAACGCCAGTGACCAGCCGACCATAAATTCATATATATTAAATTCGTCCAGCTGGTGTGGCACACCAAGGTAAAATAAAAATATCTCCAGTTGGCATACCACACTGGGGTAAAATAAAAATAAATCTCAATCGCAATCATAAATGGAGATGATAGGGATCATATAGACTATCTGTATACTGAAAACCATGAAATATGCCGACTCAGTAACAATAACATGTGTAGGATATTAACACGACCCCAAATACTATAATTATGTCATACACATATAGGTCTTTCATTTAACATTTAAATACATACAAATGCTGTGAATGAATTCTAGGGAAGTTCCTAGGACTAGAATATCATAAAGACTGTATAGACACACGTTCATGATTTTAAACATCTCCTAGCAATACTAACACGGGGAGTAGAGAGGAATAACTTAACTTAACATTTTCTATTAACAATCTTAACAATCATTCGGTGCTTATACTCATTTGAGTTTCACACTTTTATATAAAGAATTGTGAGCATACCTTATTCATCGCACATCATATCACATCTCAAGGTAATTTATGAACAGGAAAACATAACTCGCGTATCTCAAACTTGGATCTCTTTAACATAAAAATGTTAGGCAATTGTCTAGGGGCTGCCTTAAGATAAATAAAGACTTATAGTCGTGCTTTAGAAAATATAGGAAAGGGTCGTGTGAAACTTTGCAATATGTGAGTAGCTTAGAAAAGCTTAGCGGCATTATAAACAGTTTAGAAACTTCCAAGAAAAAAAAATCCTTTAAAACTTTAAAAGTTAATCCAACTCTTAGAAGAAATAATCAAAGATAATTATTTAAAAGTACAATGAAGAACTTCACTTTAGCTTGAGTCACTATCTCAAAATATTCGATTCTAATCATTTCTTAAGAAGTTAACACTTTACGGGCCTTTCAATAGCTTAACACAACTGAACATAAACAAGTTTATTTATAACTATTTTGCTAAAAGTGTTTAGAACAACATAAATCTCGCTAGCCATTTGCCTAACTCATTAACAATCGTAACACTTATCATCTAATTCAATAACCTTTAGCTCTACTTTTCGTATGCATCTTAAATTCTTTTCTAGACAGGATTCATCATTCCCTACTTAATTATTTACTCTCGTGTTCACTATTCTAGCAATTCTTCTGCGCACTTACCTTTTTACCTAATTTCCAACCTTGTCTCTTAAAAATCGTCTTGCTCATATTTTAACGTCGCTCGAAGGTTCTTGAAATGAGCTATGGATAGAGGGCATATAACTCACATATTACCTAAAAAGGTCTAACATTTACTCTTATCTCTCCTTTGCTACTAGTGCCTCAACTTTTACACTTAGGTTAATTTCCTTACACATCTACAACTTTCAAAGAACATTTCTAGCAATTCTTCGCGCACTTACCTTTTTACCTAATTTCCAACCTTGTCTCTTAAAAATCGTCTTGCTCATATTTTAACGTCTTCGGTCAAGGTTCTTGAAATGAGCTATGGATAGAGGGCATATAACTGACATTACCTAAAAAGGTCTAACATTTACTCTTATCTCTCCTTTCGCTACTAGTACCTCAACTTTTACACTTAGGTTAATTTCCCTACACATCTACAACTTTCAAAGAACATGCGACGTGACTACTTAAAGCCTTAAGAAATTATCAGGAGGTCTAGATAACATATATATATATACTTTTATGCTTACGTTCACATGCACAAAAGCGAGAAGGATTGCCTTCTAAAGTCACTATATTTTTATTAGAGCACTTTGAGTTATCTAAAACCTCCCGAGAATTTCTATATTTTGTATAACCCGTTAACATCGATATTTTGTATAACCTACCCATAAAGATGGTTCCATTGAAATATCAATAGCTTACCCATTCCTCGAGTTCTATTTTCTAAGTTTAACGTATCGGTTAATTAAGAAATGCATTAATTAGTGACTTAGCTTAAGGGAGAGGGATCGGGAACCTTCTCATGGGCTTCAGGTACTTTTAAAACATGCATATAAGAGGATAGGTAAATATTGTAAGGAAATTCCATTTCTCATTACCCTCAAGTATCCCTTATTGAGTTAAAACCAATTCCAAATATTAGGTTCGGCCCGCGCATCATCATTTTACCATGTTTACCACCTCCTTAGCAACCATAATCCGAAACAACTTTGACACCACAAATACATAACATAATGAAAAGAACCACCACAGCGTCTACGCCGAGGGGTCTTCGCACTCAATTTACAACTATGACCATAATCAAAGGCAATTGCCCTCTTCACTTTACATTCATTTATTCTAACTCTTTAGAAAATACACAACTTAATAACAAGTAATTCTAACAACTGGAAGAATCATAATATGCCGCTAAAGAATTTCAAGTATGGGATGCCGGATTCATCCTCGCCTTAAATTCATGCTTCAAAATAACGAGATAAAGAGCGCCACATACCTTTTCGGCAAGCTTTCTATGTTTTCTTTCCTTCAAAAACCAGAACTTTAGCCTTTAACCATTTGAGTTTATCACCAAGTGACAAGGATGTTTCAATAAAATTTATCCAGCCAAAATGTTACATCAATAGGCAATAATAACACAAAAAAAATAATGCAACACTAACATTTTTATTTCAAATTGTTTCTACAACTTTGGGAAAAATAGAGTAGGGAAATTACCCTCACTTTTCTCATGAAAAATCCCCTTAGAGTATATTCTCAAAAACAAAAAAATGTTCCAACCTTCAAAAACTAGAAAAAGCTTCAACAACAACATACTAACAACGGCAACTCAACATAACCTCCAACTTCTATCTTTAGCTAGGATTTTTAGGATAGTTTAGCAATTAGAAACACTTAACCTTGCATTCTCCGAATATTCTTGATATAATAGGAGTATTTTCCTCCAAATCACTTCCCTAATAACACAACAATCTTGCTGCCCTAAAATGCAGCAACATAACAAAGACAACTCTACAACAAGTCAACATACAAACCATAACTTTCTTCTAGTTTATCCCTTAAAAATTTATACACTTATTAGAGATTTCAAAAGAGGGAAGTGATTTACTATTTCATTTGTGTTACAATAATCGTAAAATTTAATTATTAGTAAGTGTAAACATGGATTTGTGATGAGTAAGAAGAGCTACATATGAAGGAAAGAAGCTTCGGGAGCATTTGTCGTCGAGACTAGGCCAATTTAGGGGCCAGCCACGCGCTGCATACAACAGTGCATCGCGCGCCGCGCGCCAAGCTTGCCGCTCACGAGAGGCGCGGTGCGCCAGGAGGGTAGCCTCAATGGGAGGCGCGACGCACCATGATGGCAGCCTCAATGGGAGGCACGAGGAACACCCTAGCCACCGCCCTAATAAGTATATATAGCACTACCCTTAAGTCCCAAATCATTTTCCAACTATCATTTCGCCAGAGGGTGCGAGACGATGGGGAATCAACTATTTTTCATCTATTTACTCGTCAAATGCAAATTCAAATTAACTTCGTGTATCGATATTTAAGCCCGTAGGGAGAATTACTATGGAGTTATTTTCATGAAATTCGCCAATCGTATCCTCCCAAGCAAAAGTTGCCGAATTGCTCCAAATCGATTTTTTACGATCACGTGCTTCAAGTATATCTCTTCTAAATTCTCTTTAGAGTCAATACGTTCGATCGTGTTTCATTAAGTTGAAGTATAGTCAGTATTGGTATTAAAAGTTATCATTTTACGCTCGAATTTGATATTGAAGCCCATCTCTTTTCTCCCTATATAACTACATACCAAGAAAGCCGGCGAAACAAAGGGAAACCCGACGCTATTTAGAAACAAAAATTGAGGTATGTAAGGCTTAACCTCGACAAGTATACCGTAGTATAGCAAGTACGTACTTGTTCTCGAATAGAAATGATTATTTCATATGCTATAGATAGTCAAGTACCATTGATCGTGATTAGACATGTGTAATTAGTCAAGGTTTCAAGATATGAGATCATATATGTCGCGATGAGCCGCTATATGTAGATTACGACATTATATAGGTTCGGGTTAGCCGCTAGAGAATCTATATATATTATACCAAACATCCTCATCGAGAAGGAACATGTTAGGTGTGATATACGCTAGAAGCTTCATAGAAACTCTTCTATTCACCTGTTCATTGTTTTAGTAGGATTGTATGTTTTGTATCACGCCCTAGACCTTAGAAACTGTGAGGGTTAGCTAGCCTATGTTAGTAAGTCAACAACGCACGTGTAGTAGGCAACAAACTACCAATTTGGCCCTGGCTTAAAAGCACGCCGTAAGCCATTGACGACTGCTAATCCCATTAAATATAGACAATAGTCATATCTTCTAGAATTAGCGACAATGTGGTTGTCTAGGGGGTGTACCGAGTGATAGCCTCGCATTCTATTAGCCATTACCAAGTGGATTGCCATCTCTAGTTGACTTAGTGCTTATCACACAAGTCGCCCAGAAGCCAACCCATTGCCAAGATCAAATAGAGCTCGGGTAACCTAAAGAAGGGGACCTTATCGTAGTTAGAGGCTCCGCCAAAGACCCCAAATTTCTGATTCTTAAGGTATTCAAGTACATATTGCCGTGAATGGTTAAGTCTATATATAGCTGGGTCTATAAGGTTAAGAATCGCCGTAAAAGAATATAAGATCCGAGAAAGTAGACCAAGATAAGGCTCCAAGGGACTAGTAGTACCATGTTAGTAAATTACCACCCACAAAAGTTAAGAATGTCGATAAGCTTTCAGGAAGGGGATTAGGGTCGATAGCGCAAAAAATCAAGTTTTGCTAGCACCATCCCTATAGTTGTTCTAAGTAGAGGAACTAAGTAGTTAGCCATTCACGACTCCCGTAGTTTTGTATAAGCTATAGTTGCTGATCACGGGAAATAAGATAGGTCCCGTGATACGCTTTATAGCTTAATTTAGTCAGTGTTGTCTAAGCTATTTGATACATTTTCATGTGATTTTATATAAAAGTGAGGATATGTGCTAACCAACATGATTAGCCTTTTTTGTTTTGTAGGTTTTTGATGACTTTTTGAGGAGCTAATTCATAAATTTGGTGAAGTAAGGCTTGGAGAAGGAATCAACACGCGAACGCCGGTAAAGAGGGAGGCCTAAAACAGCCACCCGCCCGGCGCGTCGGGCAAGCCGTGCCACGGTGTGCTGCCCAAGACATCCCCTGCACGTTGGCGCGGTGCCACCAAGCAGTGGGAGGCCCTGGGCGACCACAAGTGTTCGACGCGCTGCTCCTTGCAAGTGGACACGTTGCCACGGCGGCAACATACGCTAAGGCCGATTTTCGTGTTGAATTCAAAGTGAGTTGGCGATGCCTCCGTGTCACGGAGGCAAGCAGTTTCCGCGATAGACTCCGTGACACTGAGCCGTTCCACGACAGGCCAAATTATGCAGGTTCTCCATTTACTATAAATAGGACCCTTAGCTCTTATTTTCATTTGGTCACGATTTTATTCGAAAACCGCATAGGAGTGAAGGGGGAAGTGTATAACTCACCTAGTGGTTCATCAAAGTCCCTTCCCATCTACCAATCTCATGTAAGTATGTAGTTAGGAGTAGATTAATAGTAGATTAGAGTAGATTAACGTAGTTTTACTAACATGAATGGCAAGAACCTTCCTCTAGGTCGGGGCCGATGAATTATGATTGTAGTTCTATGATATTGTTTTGGAATTGAAGTATTACTGTCGCTTCCGTCTTGCATTCTGGCTTGTTGGTTGTTTTTATGGATTGATCACCATAAAAGCATATTGTTAGCTTGGGAAATAGCTTGAGAAGGCATTACTCTTAGGTCGATACGAGAATGCGGGGAGCATGAAGTAATCTCGGGAGAGGTTCCGTGTTTGGATAGAAATATACCGAACACCCGTTTGGTTGACACTGGGGTTAAGTGAAAGACCAACTTGGGATGTCACATCACCACTCAAAGAAGTAGGTGTAGCAGCCTGCAAGGCGTTAAATGGTTAGACGCAATTTTAAAGTCCCTAATCGCTTCCCTCTTAAAACCACAACATAATTGATTGTCTTCGCGACTAGAAAAATCAACCCCGCTCACTAAGATGCAAAGTGAGGCTAGATTGCCGTGTTTAGAGGCTCGAAAGACCATGAACATGCGATTATAATTATGTGAAATAACAATTGTAAATTCCACACTCATTCCATTGCAATTCTTATTATCGCATGATTAATCGGTTTTAACCCCTATGTTGCTCCTAAGGCACTTTCAGAGTATTTCGCTGGACCCAAACTTAGACTTAATTATTCTCAAACTTAAAATGTCTATAACCAACACTCTAGGTATTTAAGATTCACGCTATAAAATGGATAGCTAGAGGAATGGGTTCGCCTCCCTTGCTCCGATAATCCTGTTTCTTAAAAAGAGCCACTTTATTACTTGTACGACTCCGTACACTGCGCTCATCAGTGCTTGGCGCCGTTGTCAGGGACTCCTAAGTTTTAATGATTTATCTATTTTTGTGTGATTTATTAAATTTTCTTAAGTGTTGAGAAACTTGGTCTTAGTCTCTTCTATTTGGTGTGTGTGACAGGTGTCCCGCCGAGCCGGCTAGAAATAGAGAGCTAGAATCCGTTGCTTGAACCTCGAACGTCAAATCCATTTGCAAAGGAGAGTAGCTCTTAAGCAAAAGCCGAAGAGACTTCAAGAAAAGGTACAACAACAACCACCCGCTTAGACAAACAATCATATCTAAGCAATGGCAAAGAAGCATTCCGCCCGCGAAGTGGCAATCCCACTAGCGACAAATGTGACCTCTAGTATCCGTAAACCTGAGGCCTCGGAGGAAACTGAGCTAAATAGAATATGGTGCGTACTGCTAGTATCTCTAGTGGCCGCCCACCGGAATGGCACATGAGGGACCCGCAAAGACTACGTGAGCTTTCTTTGAGATTAGTGATATCGCTCGTCTCCACCCCGGGTCCAGCCATTATGTCCGCTAACCCTCTTCCCATTTTCATTGTTGGGAGAGGCGAAAAAGTGGCTGAAGGCCGAGCCACCGAACTCCATTACTTCATGGGATGACGGCCGAAAAGTTCCTTATCGATTCTTTTCCTTCGTGCAAGACTCGGCAAAGTTGAGAAGCAGATACTCGCCTGTGCGTAAGCCCGATGAGAATTTGTATATGGCTTGGGGAAGTCCAAGTCATTGTTGAGAGGATCGTCTCTATTATCGCAATCAAATGAAGTGTCAGTCATACTTTGTAGAAAGTCTAGACCCACACAATAAAATATTAATAGACTTCACGTGTGGGCAAGCTCTTGGAAAAAGACGTAGATGAATTGTACACTTTGTTGAACAACACTGCACAAGGAAATCCGTAGTGGCCAGCCGAGTCATCAAGCAGGGCGTGGAAGTTAAGATCGTGGCTGATGTAAGGTAGGGTTTTAATGCCTTGGCAAAGACAAGCTAGCTTCGTTTCAACATCAAATGTTGCACTCGCCTAAACCGAGTATGCACCAACAATTGTAATGTTAATGCAAGCCAAATAAGCTCCGAGTTGGTGTGAAATTCAGGGTAATGAAGGCACAACGTGCTGTAATCTTGTGGAGCTAATCCGAATCGCCACCTTGCTGGGAATGTGCACAGGAATCGGACTTTCTCGGGAACAACTCCAAATGTAATTTGGCAGTACTGCCCGACCTCTTCTTGGGTGGAAATCAAAGGCAGAATTTTATGCAACCTCAAAAACATCAGTGACGTTGCTAATAGGCAAATATTGATGGGCAGAGTAGCGCCCGCATTGAGGAGACACCGCAAAATTATGGAGACCTTAATCGCTAGGTAAAAATCGTGCGAGGATGGCGTGCTGTACTTAATGAATCACAAGTAGCCACCCGCAATCTTGTGAAAAGCAAGTGGGTCAAATAGCGTGCCTGCTCAAAATATGAGCCAAGGGATTACCAAGCGATGCGCATCCTAACCCCGGCAAGTCAATGCCATCGGGCCTTAGAAGTGGAAGGCGCTAGTCATGCAAGACATAAAGAGCCGAGAAGAGAGGTGCACGCTAGTTGGTAAGACCAGACCATCCACCGACACTGAGCAAATCGCAGTGCTGGACACAAAATGCACAACCTTCACTGCAGCCCCAAGACAATCCACCACCAACCTCACCATTTCCTCGTAGACTAAGAAAGAGCAAGCAGGAGGAATAAATGCTTCAAAAAGTTCTCTGAGACTTTCAAAGAACTTCACATAAATTTGCCTCTTATTGATGTCTTGCAGGAATGCCCAAGTATGCTAAATACTTGAAGGACGTGATGGCGAACAAAGTTAGACGGTGGATGTCTGCATCGTAGCACCGACCGAGAGTGCTTCGTCAGGTGTTGAGCAAAAATGCCAAAGAAGCTCAAAGACCCCGGAGTTTTACCCTCCCCCATACAAATTGGTAAAGCCGAAGTGCTCGAAGCCAGGTGATTTAGGGGCAAGCAGCTAACCTAATGCCCCTATCCTTATTCAACACTCGTCGGGAAACCGAGACCGACAAGGTTGATGTTGCACTGGCCGACAAGTCGCGAGTGTCACCCGATCTGATCATAGAGGACCTTCTATCAAAGTAGGTAAATTTATTATACCCGCCGATTTTATTGTTTTAGATTTTCGTTGATGACCAGTACCCCTAATCTTGGGATCATTGCTTCTTGGCCACGAGAGCGTGATTGATTTGAGAGAAGTGGACCCTAAAAATGAGGGTCGAGGATGAAAGAAATCTTCCCGGTCTACCAAGAGCTAAACCTTACCCGCACACTACAAAACCTTTTGTCAAGTTAGTGTGTTGGAAGAGAGGATAAGTGTGGGGTGGAGGATTCCACAGCACGGCCAAAGGAAATATCAAGTGTTCAACCTTAATTCGATAAAGGGCTCCAAATCAAAAAGAGTTGGAGAAAGGAGGAATGAGTGGAGGCCGTTTCTCCCCGACAAAGAAAAGAAAGAGATGGTTCTCTAAAGAGAACCTGTGTATGAGGATGTCCTCAAAAGGGCGCCCACGCCGTGCCACGACGTAAAAATAAGGCGCCGCTGGGAGGTGGCAACCCAAGGGTACCTCAGTACACTTTGTAATTTTGATGTTTGTTTTGATTTTTGTTATTTTAATTTGTTTGTTTGTGTTTTTGGTGGAAAGTTAGGCACGTAGAGGGGAAGTCTCGAGTACTGCGAGGAGGAAGTTAGGAAGCACTAGAAAAGGAAAAGTGGGCTCACTCACTCCGCTGTGCAATTGTGGAAAACATGCTACTAGCCGGGCCCAAAGGCCTCAGAAGTATTTACCTCCTGAAATGTTAATTCGATGCTATGGGGACATAGCATGATTTAAGTGTGGGGTGAGGAATTTCCTCAGAAATTTCAAAATTTCAAAAAAAAAAACAAGATTTTTGTTTTTTTAAAAAATTTTGAGCTTAACAAATTGTTGGTGAATGTAATGCTTGTGTGAAAAAGTGGAAAAATTTGAAAAATTTTTGTGTGAGTCAAGCATGAGTTCATCACCCGTTGGTTTTTCTTGCAGGCTCGCTCTTTTCCGACTGGCTCAACCGAAGAATAAAATTTTAATATTTTTATTTTTTCTTTGTCTTCGTACATAATTTTTTTAGTCATAGGGACTGTTTCCGACGGGCGGGATGGATGACGACCGTCTTGATGAGAATTAGTCGATAGATGTTAGGTTTTTGAAACTATTAATGGATGCTTGATGTTCTATACTTATGGTGCGATATGATGGTAGGATGCAAGTATGTTCAATGTTGATGCATGCAAGTGTATGACTTTGTTTGAGACACTTAGGCTCTTGAATTTGACTCAATATAATTGAAGCTTAATTCTTGCTCCTGTGATTAGCCGAGCAAGAGTCTACCGAATGTGTCTTAAATTGGAGTAATGGCAAAGGAAAAAGGTTTTGAGTATTCTATGCTATTGTGGATTGTCTAACTTGCCTGGGTATGTATTTAAGCGAAAATGAAGGATGGAATTGTGGTGGGAGACATCAGGCATTTCTTGAATGAACCCAATTTTTTATCCCTCGCTTTTACCTACCTTGAAAATTAACCCTAGTTAGCCCCGCTGAGCCTCGAGTCTATTCTTTGATAGCCGCAACATAAGCCTAAACCTGCTTTCTTTCATTAACCTTGAATTCGATCCAAAGCTCTTAAGCGCTTGAAGAAGAAAAATCTCGAAAGAGTAAAGGAGGAGAGAATGAAAAGAAATGAAAAGTAGCAAGTTGTAGAAGTTGAGAAAAGGTCAAAGGTGCACTTGTGTGAAAATGGTCGATTATTGTTAAGGGAGTAAAAAAAAAAGTAATGAAAATTATTTATGTAGCTCGCATCGACAAGTCGTTGCCTAAATAAAAGGGGAAACAAAAAGAGGAAAATGAAACCATCAAGGGAAAAAAAGGCAACAGGAAGGGAAGTTCGCCAGAGGGCGTGATGTATTAAAAGCGCTTAGGAAAAGATAGTCACCATACCGGCCATAATAGTACCTACCGCACCGGAAGTTACGTTACAACCTTCAAAGTCCTACTCGATCTACATTCATACATCCTTAAATTAGTGGAGTAAAATACTAAGGGCAAGCCTATGGGTCATGACATGAAGCATGTGTGAATTTCTTGTGAGAGCGCAGTGCATATTCTTTTTATTACCCACACAGTTGTCAGGATGAAAAAATTGTTTTTGCATGTGATCGGGTAACTTCTTCCGTGAGGGTACATAAGTAATAAGGATAAAATTCATGTTCGCCTAACCGCCTGATTTGCATGAGTTTGCTAAGATTAAGAGTCGATTCTTGAGGTTAAGAAGTCTTAACATAGTTGTATTTCATAGCATGTTCTATTTTTTAACTTGTATCTTACGTAATCATTATAGCCGGAGCTTGAATCATCCTGCTAAATTTGTTATGTGAAATTCTCCATATGTATGATATGTAAAAGGTTGTTCGAGGACGAACAAGGCTTTAAGTGTAAATAGTTGTGATCACGGGAAATAATATAGGTCCCGTGATACGCTTTATAGCTTAATTTAGTCGTGTTGTCTAAGCTATTTGACACATTTTCATGATTTTTATATAAAAGTGAGGATATGTGCTAACTAACATATGATTAGCCTTGTTTTGTAGGTTTTTGATGACTTTTGAGGAGCTAATTCATAAATTGGTGAAGTTAGGGCTTGGAGAAGGAATAATCACGCGAACGTCGGCAAAGAGGAGGCCTGGGTCAGCCCCGCCTCGCGCCGGCAAATAAGGCCACTCAAGCAGTGCTGCCCAAGACAGCCCCCCTGCGCGTTGGCAGCGTGCCACGGCAGTGAGGCTCCGCGACCACAAGTGTGAGACGCGCTGCTCTTATAGCCGTGACACGTTGCCATCGCGCAACATGCTGCCAAGGCTGATTGTTGAATTCATGACATGATGCCTCCTTGTCATTTTATGCGTTGCTCGCGATACACTCGTGACACTGGGAGTCAGTCACCATTGTGCCAAATTATGCACGTTCTCCATTTACTATACAGGATCCTTATTTTATTTTCATTTGGCTACGATTTATTCGTAAAAATCGCATGTGGAGAAGGGAAGGAGAACTCACCAAGTTCATCAAAGTCCCTTCCCATCTACAATCTCATGTAAGTATGTGTTAGGTAGATTAATAGTAGATTAGAGATTAACGAGTTTTACTAACATGAATGGCAAGAACCCTTTCCTCTAGGGTCAGAAGCCATGAATTATGATTGTAGTTCTATGATATTGTTTTTGGAATTGAGTTATTGATTGTTGCTGTTTCCGTCTTACTCGTTTTTGTTGGTTGTTTTTATGATTGATCACCATGTTATTATTGTTAGCTTGGGAAATAGCTTGAGAAGGCATTACCAAGAGAGTCGACATGAGAATGTGGGGAGCAGCGAAGTATCTCGGGAGAGGTTCCGTGTTTGGATAGAAATATACCGAACACCTTGCTTGCTGACACACCTGGAAAGCAGAAAGACCAACTTTGGGATGTCACATCACCACTCGAAGAAGTAGGTGTGCGGCTGAGTTGCTTAAATGGTTAGACGCATTTAAAGTCCCTAATCGCTCTTCCTCGTAAAACCACAACATAATTGATTGCCCGCGACTAGAAAATTCAACTCCTCGCTCACTACATGCAAACAGGCTAGATTGCCGTGTTGGTGAGGCTCGAAAGACCATGAACATGCGATTATAATTATGTGAAATAACAATTGGTAGTTCCACACTCATTCCATTGCAATTTATTATCGCATGATTAATCTGCTTTAACCCTCTATGTTGCTCCTAAGGCACTTTCGTGAGTATTTCGTTGACCCAAACTTAGACTTAATTATTTCTCAAACGAAAATGTCGGCAACTAACACTCTAGTATTTAAGATTCACATATAATGGATAGTTAGAGGAATGGTCCGCCTTGGGTTCGATAATCCTGCTTCTTAAAAAGAGCCACTTTATTACTTGTACGACCTGCATAATTCTGCGGGCTCACCGCCTGCTCGGGCAGAAACATGTATTATTTTAGACTACCCAGAGATCTCACCCCTATCCAGCCTAGACCATTAGAGATCATGATCACTATCGTGGATCCCTTCCGATAAGAGTAGGTGTACCTGCAGCCCGTTAGCACCCTTATACATCATCCTAGGGGCGAGTAGTGGTGGCGTTAGTCTGTGGCGTCGCCACACCTTTTGAACGGGCTAGGCCGAGATGTTAGTACGCACACCTTGCTGGGGTTTCCCTCATGTAGGAGCCTCCCATGACCACCGCAGGTTACTAGTTGTGCCGACGCCGCGTGGTGAGATGGTGTCGCTCTGGCTGCAGCGGTGTGCCATCCGAGAGGACGGGCAGACGGGGTCCCGTGTCCTTAGATGTCCATTCCCATTGTTGGACTCTATTATATGCCATATCGGCACAATTTATCGAAGCTTGGTGCCCATGCAGGTGCATGCGCAAGGGTCCAATCTGACATAGACATAACTATAGTATGGGGGCCGAGCGGGGTAAGTTGTGGTGACCTAGGGGACCGATAGGTTGGCTATAAAGCGACCAATATAGTCATAAAAACCTCGGATAGGGGTATATAGATTGGGAGGTGTGTCGCTAGGGCTTATGGGCAACTGAAGAAGTTATTCTATGTCGATTGTACCTTCCAGCTTATAAATGCAAGGTTCTTTGTATTCTTGTATTCTAGCTATATCTTGCGAATATATGATTACGTGGTCATAGCTCATGATATGTAGTGTTTGTTAGATGCGCATTGCGAATAAGCCAAATTACGTGTTAATCTCTCTCGCTCTCCTTTCTACTCACTTTTAGTATTTCTCACACCTTTCATCGCCTTATTTACCGCTCTTACATATTCTAAAGCATATTATAATTTCCAAGTCCAAATATGTGGGCACGTATTTACTTTCGTAGGTTTAGACAGAAAGGGTTCGTGGATCTCCTAATAGCAAAACTGCTCGTGAGTCCGCAGCCACGCCTCCTTATTCGTAGTTTCCGGTTTAGAGATTTTTGTATTCGGCTATAGCGCATTCAGTGTGCCGGGTCCCCGTCTCGACCAAAGATTTGTTTTCTTAGAGGCTTGCAAACTATAGTCTTTAGCCGCTAGTTGTACGTTGTCTATGTTGGGCCCTAATGCTATGCTTCATGTGTTGGCCGTGTCCTAGTGTAGCAGGTCGTCATTATGTTATAACTAGACAAAGATGGTGGCCTTGTCGTCCCGGCATAGATCCCTTCGCTGATCGTTGTTGGTTAATTGTTTTCATTTATAGGTGGCTATAGGGCCCTGTTGGTTGAAGGTTGTATTTAAAGCCAAGATATAGCTCTGTTTTCTTGAGTCGTTGTGCTCACACCAAACGCATAAGCTCTAGCTGCCGGGCGGAAGGCCAAGTGGTGGCACTGTGCCGGGCCATGTCTCCTGGGCGCGGGGCATGACAATATGATTAATTCCTACTAAGATGGATTATAACTTTATCTCAAAATAGTTCTAAACACGAAGCAACAACAATGCCAAATGAAGCTACAAGGGAAAAAGAACTTCACCACAACGTTGCCTTTCACTTCCATCCACTTTTGCTCGAGTTTCACGGTGTTTTTTGAGGGATATACTTCTGGTTTCTTATCCTTGCCAATGGAAAAGAGAGAGAGTATTTTATAGAGTAAGCAAGCAAATTTCAAACCTCAATATTTGAAAATGATTTCATAACAAAACTTATAATATAAGGATGTTTGGCGGTGGCCATGTCACCGCCCATTAGTGCCATCAGAAACGCCTATAACTTTAATCCGAATTTCGATCGATGGGTTGTTTGATGTTGGTGAAAACTATACTAAAGATCTTTAATTTGGATAGGTTGTGAGGATTCTAGTTCATTATATATTGGGACATATGTTCATTTAAAGTTAACCCTAACTAATAAACTTCACATACACTTTGTTTTTTCCATTCGTACACATTTCCTTCTAATCTATGAACAATATACAACCCGTACTTCCATTAACATAGCATAAAAAAATCAAATAATCACCAAAAACTTTCCTAGGTGTAACAAAATTGGCCTAGATCGTGAATCCTCTCGATATTCTGAGTTTCGGGCCTAGCTAGTTATTACCTAAGATTTGTCATGCTTTTCATCAATTGCGCACTCGACGGTTGATTCAAAAAAGCAAGATAAAGCCAATTGTCGAAAGCTTGTGAGAAGAGCTTCCAAGAGTTGAAGACTCGACTCACTACCGCACCCGCTGTTGACCTTACCCGAGGGTACATATAGTTTCGTGGTGTATTGTGATGCTTCAAGAATTGGACTCGATTATGTATTGACGCAATGAGGGAAGGGTGATAGCATATGCCTCTAGACAATTAAAGATCCATGAGAAGAATCACCCGACACATGATCTAGAGTTTGCAGCGATGGCATTCATATTGGCATTCATATTGAAGATATGGAGACATTACTTGTAATGCGGTCCATGTGGATGTGTTTTCCTGACCACAAGAGCTTACAATGTGTGTTCACACTGTGAAGACCTCAACCTACATCAAAGAAGGTGGTTAGAACTACTCAAAGATTATGATATGAGTGTTCTTTTACCATTTGGGTAAGGCTAATGTGGTGGCAAGATTTCCAACTTAGTAGACTCTCTATGGACAAAGGTGTCCAATGGATAAAGCGGTTAAGAGCCGGTGAGCCATGTGTATCATCTCACAAGGTTACGAGCTAGGTTTGTTGACTCGGGCTTCGATGTGGTGGTGTTGTCGTTCTCAAAACGATCCGAATCATCTTTGGTGACTCATGTGAAGATAGACTAGACAAGAACCCGATTTTTGTAAAGTCGGGGCTGCGTTTCCAAGTCAAAAGGGCGGACGCCTTCGGGCTGTGAGATAGTGTGCTTTGGCACTGTGGTCGTTTCTTATGTATTCTAAATGTTGGCGATTTGAGGAGCCTGACATTGCAGGAGGCCCATGGATCTAGGTATTCTATCCATACGAGTGCCACCAAGATGTATCGTGATCTACGGAAATCTATTGGTGGAATAACAGCATGAAAAAGGATATTGCATAACCCATAGCCAAGTGTCGAACCGGCTGCCAGGCAAAGGTTGAGCATCAAAGGCCGTGAGGAGAATCCCCATATTAGCATTCCACCGGAAATGTATTAACATATATTTTATGAACAGGCTACCTTGTACTCACCGACAATATGATTCCATTCGGGGCTGCAGATATGTTGACCAAGGCCGCACATTTTTTGTACGGCCAAAACTAGGGATTCGCGGAGGATTATGCCAAACCGTATAATTTCAGAAGTTGGTATGTTTGCATGGGGTTCCCTTATCTATTATTTCGTATCGAGGTACTCAATTTACCTCTCGCTTGGCGCTTTTCCATAAAAGGCTTGCATCAAAGTTAAGCTCAACACGATATTTCATCCGCAAACGGATGGTCAAGGGAGTGGACAATCCACTCTCGAGGACATGTTGAGGGCATGTGTGATTGACTTCATAGCTGGGTTGGGATGATGACTTGCCCCTAATCGAGTTTTCTATAATAACAGCTATCACTCTAACATCCATATGGCACCATTCTAGGCTCTCTTACGGGCGGAGATGTAGATCGCCCATTGGATGGTTTGAGGTTGGTGAGGCGCTTATGATAGGACCGTATTTGGACTATGAGGCAATGGAGAAGTTTCGCTTGATAAGAGATGGGGTTGAAGACTTCCCGTAGTCATCAAAAGTCTTATGCGCATACGGTAGCGCAGAATTAGAATTTGAAGTCGTTGACTGGGTGTTTCTAAAGGGTATCTCCCATGAAGGGAGTGATGTGTTTGAAGGAAAGAAAACCCGCCCACTGTTATGTTGGTCCCTACCGATCGTGAGAAGAGTTGGTAAGGTAGCGTATGAGTTGGAGTTTCTCTGAAAGTTATCTTCCGTGAATCGTGTGTTTCATGTATCACTTTTCGTTGTTTGGGTGATCCAAATTTAGTTCTCCCTTGAGGTACAAGGTTGGTGTAAAAGACAACCTAAGCTATGAGGAGGTTCTAGTGGAAATACTTATCGACACCAAGGCTAAGGGAAAAAGAAGTATCTTCAATTAAAGTGTTATGGAGGAATCAAAGATGTCAAGGAGCTACAAAAGGGAGACCGGAAGAGGATATGATGGCTAGATACCCACATTTATTCTCTACTCCACTCGCGATAACTTGAGGTATCGCTGGACCAAAAGCTCCATTTAGTTTCATGTAGCTCATGCACGCAAGTTTCTTTTTATGTGTGTGGATGTATATATGATACGTGAATTCGCCCACTGTATTTTCAACTGAGGCAGTCATTCTCGTTAGTTTTTAGTTTAAATGATCGGATTTGATTATGATATTTTCATAGCTCTACTTTTCTATGTGTTTTCCAATATTCTAGGACGAATGTTCCCAAGGGGAGAGATGGCCATATACCCTTAAGCACAAAAATCAAACCAAGGAGTTGAAACGAGAAAATAGAAATTCTAAGACTGCATCATAAAGTACGGGTCATTAGGTGACTCAGGAGGAGGGACCACCAGGCCGTGGGGTGACCTGGGTGGTCAAGGAAAGAAGAGTTAGTCATGTGAGGGGTCACATGTGCATGACCACAGTCGGCCAGGCCGCACTACTTCATGGGGTCAGCCCAAGGGTCTGGAGTGGAGCAGCTGGTAAGGAAGTTTGAGCAAAGGGAGATCACGGGTGAAGACCAAGAGTTGTGATCATCCACTACAATTGTGGATCCCTCATGGTGTCCCCTAATGGATTTCGGCAGGATACTTGAAGGTTTGAGGCCATGAGTCATCCAAACCCCTCGTGGTGAATGGTAGTCAGCAAAATCCAGCATTTTAGTAAGGGTCTTTTGTAATTCCTATGCACTAAAAAGGTCCTAAAACTACGTCATTTTAGGCTATGAAAGGTGGCTTTAAGAGGGGAAAACTATCCTAAATTCTTCATTCATGCATGCAAGAGAATAGAAGAGTGATAGTGAGGTGGCCGTGCTGGTGATTCAAGGTTTTCTCCTTCAATTTTCTTTTTGGGCATTCAAGGGAGAACAAGATTCACCCCAACGGCACGTAGGGTCATGAATGGGTGGTTTCTTCCATACCCATGCCCAATCCTTCTCTTCAAAGTATGAAACTCTATGATGTATCTATAGGTTTTTCACCCAAATGCATGAATTATCTATTTCCGTACATGGGTATGAGTCAATATGATTCTATTATCAAATTATGAAGCATGGGCAATTTTTACAATGTTTCAATTAAAATTATGTTTCTAGTCTTAAGTGAATTTTAAAACCCATTGATGAGATGTTCATGAAAAGTGAGATATTATGATGAAAAGAATGATTGAATCTACCCATCTTTATAATTATTTTTACAATGAGAATTGAGTATTTCCATGTATGATAATATTTTGGGCAATGCTCACATGTTGAGTATAAATGATGATTTTCCCGAATTGAGCTTACCACATTGTTTTGGGAGCCAAGACTCCCAATTCTATATTCTAGCCAGGTATATTTTTAGTTAAGTCTTTCTATGCATAGCTTACCACATGGTTTTGGAGCAAAGGCTCCCCATTATACTTTCAAATTGTGGAATGTTTTTTGAACTAAAAGCTCTCATATGCATGATTCCATATTTGTGATGTATTTGATCATTGAGCTCATCAATAGGAGATGTTGAGCTTTGTTTATAAATGATGTAGAGCATATGCATGTTTTTGGGAGTATGGCTCAGCACCTAGAGGCTATGGGTCGCATCACGAGCCGAGCTACACGCCAATGTAGGTTTATATTATTATATGATTTGGAACCTCCTTTGTGACTTCCTTGCCCGAATGGGCGTTCTGGATATCGATATCATGGAAGCTTCCTTAGCCCTAGTAAGGTTTGGACGACTTTGCCTACTTGAGTGTAATAGTCAGACCACATAAGCTCTATTCTGTTGTATGTCGGTTAAAATATTAGTCTCCCATTGTTCCTATGATTTCATATGCATATTCATTACTTATGAGATTTGTATATAAATGCATGTGTTCAAAGCAGGTGCTAGCTTAATGTTAAGCTTTTACTTATAGATGTCAGAATTCATCTTGAGTCAATTGATTCATTTATGACGTTATGAAGTTATGTTGTGTCGATTATGAATGTATCATGATTTTAGGAAGAATGCATGCAAGCCCCTCTCTCGCCATCGATGCTTGCTTTAATTACTGTATTGTCTTTAAATGATATTTACTTACTTTAGCGGTTTTAATTACCTTACAATGTGTACCGACCGCATACTTTCTATGCCGCATCGTTCATGATATAGGACTCTGGCCTCGCCCGCCCCCGCCTAGTCGATTATCTGAGTTAGTGTTGCCTTTTATTAGTGAGTCCTCATCTTCGAGGACTAGACTATTCATCTTTTCTTTATGTATTTCATTTCACCTTTATTGAGTTAGCTGGGGTCTTGTCCCATCAACTAATTATGTTTAGAGGCTCTTTAGAAATATGTATGTATTCAACTTTGAATTTTATATTCGATGTTATATTCAAGTTAGACTTCCTACTGGTGATCGTATTTGCTGATTATTTAGTTTCTTGATCGAGTTAGACGTATGCTTATGCCATGAGTTGACTTGGGGTCTATCAAAGTTTCTTGTTCCGTGTTACGATACTGACTCCGTTCGTGTCATGACATCCTCGTATAGCAAATTGACATGCCTGCATGTGGACAGATCTACCATACCCATAATAGATATCTAAGCCAAGCAAGCACTCCCGACATGACTTTTGCCACACACTTCCCCGCAGCCGGAAAGGTGCTCTACCGCATGCCCCTTCTAGCCCTCAAAACCCGAGGTCCTTTTCCTCCCGATCACTCTTGGGTCCGGGATGGAACACTAGCCGATGATGGCCGGGAGCTAGTGACTCGCCGAATCTCGAGGGTGGTGACCACTCACGACCTCCCCGCCGACCGAACAAATAGCTATCTATCTCGGTCTCTTTTTGGCCTTTCTCTCCTTATATTTACCGCTCCATTCTAAGGCGCGTACAACACTCTTTGAGGGAAATCCATATCCCGGTAGAGCATATAACCTCGTATCTTTGTCCAAATAGCTCACACCCCATGAACAAATCAAGCCAACTCGCGCCCTCTAATCAACCACTAACTCAGGGTGTATTTTGGATAAGCGAGTGAACTCAAGGGAATACTCTTGTATTGTCATTTTCCCTACTTCTTAAGATTCATGAACCCCGATCTAGGAACACAAACATGGAACTTCTTCCTAAGTGATAGGCTTGCTCCGGCAGCCTACTATCTTTCCATTGTCACAAAACCACATGTGTGCGATCCCTTTTAACCGATGTGAGGCCAACTCAAGACACTCAACTCCATTCACCCCCTATGACTGGGCCGATCTTCTCACAATCTCTCAATGAACTCATGTGGGGTCCTCATCTACTTTTTACCTAAGGAATTCCGGCGGGTTCATTCTCAAGAAATCTCTAACTCGAGCCGCGCCACATTCCATTTTACGAATATGCACTACCGTCTACCGGTTGACTCCGAGCGGTCCGTGCTCGCGCTTGGCTGCTTAAATAGCTGCCAATTTAGCATGGATGCACCGGCTCCGATGCATGGGCTCCTCGGACTGGGTGGGGCTTGTTGTTTCTATCTCTCGTTTCAATCCTCGTGGCCATTTCCCTTCCTATTCCTTCTACAATTAACTCTTTGGGGAGCCCAAAAGATTCTATAATCGTGAATAGTACGAGTTAAGAATAGGGACATTTCATCGCATGACATAGATCATGAAAGAAGGGAACATTTCCTAAACATCTCGTAGCTCTTCGCCATAAGTGTGGTGCACTTCACACCCATGAAAATACTCTACTTAATGCTTTTGACTCCCTAGACACTTCAAACTTATTGATCTGATATCAAGTTTTTCACGAATTCGAACATAGACCCTAGATTGTAACACGAAAGGAGCCCCGAGAGACTCCAAACCGACCCATGGCTCCGAACACACATCTAACTCAATATCGATAAAGCGGAATACTCAACACGATAACATAGAGGAATCATAATCGTAACATAACATGGGAAGCGAAACGCACATCATACATGACAAACAATACTACACATAGTTCCGAAAGCCTCTACCATAATCGTATGGGCTGATGGGACAACACCCCAACAAACCCGACAACCGAAACTAAACGTAAAGAAATAATCAAGTATCAATCGTCCTCGTAGAAAGAGGACTCACCAAATGATAAGGGATGCTAACTCCGGAATGAGCAAATGATGTTGCCGGATCGCACGGAGCTCGTATCATTAAACGATACAACATAGGGTATGCGGCCGCACGTGGAATGTACCAAGTATGCAAGGTAAATAAGACTCATTTAAATTTCATATTTTCATAAGAGATCATAAGAGTAGGACAACATGCTCATAACATGAATATCATAATGTAATATAAGGCTTAAGTTTTTAAAACATTCGTAATCCATTCCTTATCATAGTAATGAGAGAAATTTATAAAAATATAGCTTGAGCCAAAGTAACATAAACATAACAATGCATAAAACATAGAACAATAGGAGGACTTGTCATAACCGACACCATCACGGTGTAGCCTACATGACGCCCCCAACTATCTCACTCAAGCCGTGTAGTCGTCCCGCATTTCCGTTAGCAAAGGACGTGTATTATGTGATATCACGAAAGTAGAGATGCATTAACATTGTAATGTATCAACATAAACTTACTAAGTGGCACGTAGTTATAAGTCATCATCGCATAGTCCTTTGAACGCCGGGCTACTCAAGTGCTAGACACTACTCCAAAAAATAGCGCATATTAGGCCGGGTACGTAAATCATAAAGATCATGCATGAGATTCATCGACAAATAAACATTTAACGTCTTGATCTCCATTTACATACATTTTTATCCATGAATCAAGGTCCCATTAATCGGCTAACGTCATAAATCGATAAATCATGAAATCCATATCATAAATCGTAAATCATTTCTTGAACATGGGCATTTTCCAACACTTTAACATGCTTGAAAATACTCAATTCACTTGAAAACATGATTATAAACATGGGTAACTTCAAAACAATATTTTCATCATTAATATTTCATCATACATGAACATTCATCGTAAATCTCAACTTCATGAACTTCTCACTAATGGGAGTTTAAATTAAAAAAATCTTGAAATACGATTTTAATGAAAAACAATGTAAAACTTTCCAATGAATCATAATTCAATAGTAGAAATACATTAAAATCATGTAGGAATTATGAATTTCCATGCATTGGGTAAAACCCATAGAGTTAACATAGGAAATTTCATAATTTTGAGATGGATTGGGAATGAGTGTAAATAGATTCACCCATTCATAACCCTACATACCTAATTAAAGATGATTCTTGTTACACCCCTTGATTGCCCACGAGGAATTTGAGAAGAATTGAAGGGCTTAAGCTTGATCTCCTCTCTAACTCCCTAACTTGCATGCATGGGTTATAATAGGCTAGAATGACTTAATCTATCTTAATACATCCCGAAAATTGATTAAAACAACGTAGTATATACCTAGAGCATAGGAATGACGAATACCTTAATAATCTCATGTAGGCACCGGCCGTCGCCTCCCTACGAAAGGACCTAACGAGCCATATACCAACCACGAGTCGTTACATCGACGTTGGATACACCGCCGAGTTTCACCTATAACTCATAACAGGCCATCATATGAGTTGTTACTGCCACAACTCGTGGTCACCGCCGTTATCTCCACGCCTCCAAACTTCGTATCATTAGTTGCCCGCTCGAACAACATTCACCCAACAAATCATGGTGTCTGACTCACGACTCATCGGGTCTATCCGTAAGGTACACTGCCACCTCAAACTCCTCCTTCCAACTTCCCTTGGCCACAACTAATTCAACGGGTCATGGGTTACTGACCACGACTGTGGTCATGCCCGTGGTGACCCCATCAATAATTTTCAACTCAAGTATAAGACCTCAACACGAGTCACTCCTAATTGTGCGTCTTCCCTCACTGGCCACTGTATCCACTCATTTTGTGACCTCGGTGCAAAAATTTTCTTCGCCTCAACTCCTGCCCACCTTGGGCATTCGGTATTACACGTCAAGTCAATCATGTAAGGCCTCCGTGCAAAAGCCTATCCTAATCATGGATTTCACCTAGGGCTTGACATTCTCAATCATTTTTTGGTATTTCTTTCATCCACGGGTCGGGCCTTTGTGCCAACTGGATAAAACTCGAGGCACTAGGACATATCCAAGAAGGGTTCAACTCGTGAGGATAGTATGTGGTGCATTAGAAGTGTTGGAAGCTGGGAGATCTCGAATAACC
Organism: Datura stramonium; assembly: GCA_018107945.1. NCBI lineage: Eukaryota > Viridiplantae > Streptophyta > Magnoliopsida > Solanales > Solanaceae > Datura > Datura stramonium. The sequence goes on along the minus strand of JACEIK010003651.1, from coordinate 32,747 downwards.
GACATCTCGTAGTCGATGTCTCGCCCTTGTCCCGCGAGGCGGCATTCACCTACGTGTTCTAAATAGGTCGCAGTCGCTGAATGGCAAAGTGGAAAGCTCCGCCCAACTCACTAGGTTCATTTTTATCTCGTATCAGCTGCCACGCCCGTGTCCTCCAATCAAGAGCTCTCACTCCTGCAAACCGTGATGCCTACTCACACATAACCTCGGCAATGCAGGGGCTCAAGAATTGAATAGTGCTGCTCAATCCCATGGCCCAATCTCGCATCTCCTCCGAGACGACCGAAATGTTTATGGGGTATCTGGACATGATACATGCTACCAAAGATGCTCTATCCGGGCAATGAGGGTATTGTCATCGGGTCAGTTTGGCAAGCCAACCTAAGTGGGCGCACTAACGTCCAACAAGGCAAGCCTTTGATATAAAATTGAGAGAATTCTTGTAACCCGGTTTCCACACGACCCACTATGCTTCTCTTCTTTTTCCTCGCTATAATGCCTGACAACCACAATATCTCGCTTCTCCTCCCTCTTATCGAAACCCACTTTTTTTTGTTTTAATGCTTCCACCTGATACTCATTTTGGCGTACCATGTAAAGGTGTTGAAATGGGTCTCGTATAAACTGTGCTATGGTGCGCTGGACATGTCAACCTCTCAACCTCGACTGTGATGCTCTCTATTTTGGGCTGATCTTTAAACTTATTCCCCTCTTTAGCCTTTTTATCCATGGTTGCCAAATATTTAGTGTAGAACTCCCTGCATAAATTTATGGAGTGTAATAGTCCGTAACCCTATCCATCCACTAGAAGCAATAGAAACTGAATATCCGCTTCATCTCCTCCACTTTGTTCAATGATTTTGTTAGGATATGCGACTCTTCTTGAATGCTCCGCCTAGGTTTATTTCTCGCGTGAGAGAAATAATTTCGCTCATATATCTCCTTTGAGTTCTCGGCACTCTCCAATGGATAAAGGCAGCTTCTCCCTGTAAGGGTAGTTCTCGCTTCCCTCAAGCCAAATATTGTGCCTTCTCTTCGAACCAAAGATCACTACTGGCTTTCCTGGATCGGGTCTCCTCGGGCCCCCCTTTTCCGCATTAGAGCTACTTCCCGACTCCTAAGCTCTTCCTCAGCCTTTCCTCCTCGCTTTGGGAAGATCCGCTGATGTGGGCAAGAGCTCCATGACTTGGGCTGACTTTGCTCAGTAGTTCGTGTCCCTGGCTTGTCCGGGAAGTGCATCACCCTATAATCCACTATTGAAACACTGTGAGCTTCCGCTTGACGTATCTGTGTGTTTCATCAAGTATTGTCCTCTGTGCAGGTTCCTTTGATGATTTGCGCTTCATCTTCATTTTACTATGGAGAAAGAGGGTTAGAATCATAACCGAAAAGAAAGCAGAAGTAAGTCCTTCCAAGTTTATCACTGTTAACAGTACAGGTCGTATCTTGGAGGTACGATTCATACTAAGACCTTTTAATGTCTCGCTTAGTGTTATCGTTTATGAGTTCCATCATACCAATGGCTGTACGGGTTCTGTACTCACGAGTCATATGAGGATACCCCTGCTCAACAATTTTTTTGTATATTTCCACAACTCATGGTACGACTCGTAAGTCAATTCCATGGAGTCGTAGGAAGGATCGTACTGTCACTTGTGGACTTGACCCTTTCTAGATTTTTGGTACGACTTCCAGGTACGCCCGTAGTATTAAACCATGAGCCATACTAGGATTCGTACCTTATTTATTTTCAAATTTGGCTTGGGGCAGTCCCAACAAGCCATCCTATGAGTCGTAGTATGTAACCACGTAGTAATAAGGCTTGTGAAGCCTATTCCTTCCCTCATTTAGGCTCCACTTATAGGGAGCTCATTTTACATTTTAGGTACTCAAAATTCCCGCTTTTGTTTTTTAACTCCGTCAAGAATGGTAGCGCCTTGCTCCCAAGTGTGACTGGACACGTTCTCCCGCCACCGTGTTCCAAGCATGTACTGCATCGTTGTTTAAGGACCTATAAAAGATTTCCAACAAACTATCATCCGAATCTTATGGTTCGCATTTTGTTAACTTCTTCTTAAACTAAATCCAAGTTTCATGAAGTGCCTAAATTTTAAGTTGTCGAAAGTTATAAATTTCTTCCTGAAAGGCCGATCCTAGGGAGCGTGGGAAAGGCCCTCTAAGAAAGATAGCTTGAGCTCCCTCTCCGCAGGGTTATGGAGTCGTTGGAAAACTCGATAACTATAAAGTGGCTTTTCCCAAACAAAGAAAAGGGGAAAAGTCTAAGTCTCGATAAGTATGTCAAGCCACCTGGCAACTTGTATGCCTTGCATATTCCCATGAAGCTCATAAGGCGCTGGTTGGCATCATAAGATGAATGACCATTGAACAACCTTTTCATGTTCAACAACTAAATCATTGTGCTCATGATATAAAATTTAGCCCCAACAGCAAAGGGTGGTGGTATAATTGCTCAGCTGACCCAACTTCACTTAACAATGTCCGAGTTGGTCTTCATCGAATAACCGATGGGAATATTTTGACCTCTCAAGTGCTCCCTCCCATGTTGGGACTAAAGATTCACGACCTTATCTCGAGCATCCTCTCGTATTCGGGGGCGTGCTTGTTAAGCTAGCTTCGCTTACCTAGCTTTTTCAGCCTATGCAAGATCTCTTTGCTCCTGCTTTCCATCCTATGCAAAGTGTTGTCTATTCAAGTTCGAGATCCAATGGAATCGTGGGGTTTCAACTCCGATGAGTACTTGGGTATTCACCAAGAAACAACCTATGGATATCCAAAAACAAAAGAAAATGTAACTTAGAAATAACAACCAAAAGTCAACTACAAGCAATTCAATCTAATCTTAAATGTATTCCCCAACAACAACAACACTTTTTTTGATAACGCTTAAACTCACACTTCCTAACAAAGTATGAAGTGGTTTGTCAATAAAGAACCCAACTAAGAGGTTTGGGTCGAACCTACTGTGTGAATAGGGTAAGTTCTAGAATAATGTCGGTAAGTGAACTTCAAGGCGAGAGTTATTCCACTGTAGTTTCAAGAAACAAATTAAAGCAAAGATTATAATGGTGATTTAAACAAATATTTGAAAACAACTAAGGTAAGTGTTCCCATGGGTTCACATAACTACTGCATACACACGTGATCAATCGCAATGCTTTCTTGTACAACTAACAATTGGTACTGTCCAAACACCGGTTCATCCCTATTGGATGACTACACTCAATCACCGGGTTAGGTCTCATGAGCGATTTCAAACCAACCGTTATCATATGTTCCAAATTTAACTATCTTGCGACCACAACTCAAGTCAATACAATGATCATAAAGATCAAGGTTTTATTGTACTTCTCTTTCCAATCTCTACTTGTCCAGGTTCAAGAAAGTAAAGAATTTGGGCGAGTCCTAACGTTGTACACCGTTAAGAAAAAACATGAAGAGAATACAAGATTTTTGCATTGATTTTGAATCCTTTTTGTGCAACCCTAATTCATTAATTACCATGGTTCCCAAACCCCTAGTCAGGGTAGGTTTTAGCCTCTCATGGTTGTAAGATCACATTCCCATTCATGCACAAACACATAATTAAATACTTTCAGCAACAATTGGAAGAAAATCAGATTTGATTATCAAAGAACAACCTCAAGATTAATGTAGGAAAATCAAAAATTTGATCCCAAGAATTGCTCCTCAAAACTTTATAAAATTCACAAAACAAACTATTCACATGTCTACTAACTCAATTATTTCAACTAAAATAAAACATAAGTGGATATTTATACGCATATTATTGTGAAACCTTTTCCTAAGCCGACAGAGAGTTTTCATATATGGTGTCGACTGTGTCACGATTTGACCTACGACTCAGAGCGTGACGTTCTAAGCCGTACCTACTTTTTGTAAAGTTCTTACCTACGCATATTTGGCTAAGTGTTGGCATGCCGGTATGACTCATCCTTCATCCTATTTAGCCGTACATTTCTTTTCATGGTCATTCCTAAGAACTCGACACATCTTCTAGAATCCTTCACGATTGTTATGGTACGATTCGTACATTCTTGCCACTGATCCTCATACTTTCTATGCTGTCCAAGTTTTGCCAAGTACCGAAAATCTTTTTTATGTTCGCCACGCGCCTCCTAGTACGATTAGTACATTGATTCCACGCTTCGTGAGTCCATCCATACCGTGAGTCTCGCTTGTTCAATTTCTTCGAATATTTACACGACTTCAGTTACCGCTCATACTATCTTGGTATGGCTCGCATCGAGAGTTGTATGTTGCCTTCTTCCCAATTAAACTTTCTCGACTTTCTCATCAAGGTTCTCATCTACCATACAATCAAGGCATCATTATACTAAGACCGTACTTTGGCCGATTTTCTCGCATTTTAAAGCTCTTTGTACATCTTTGCTCCAACACTTATATTCCCTGAAATAAAAGTCAGTGCCTTATATCCATATAAACATGCCTAAGTCCATAATATTTTTCTCATTAAGCATCAAAAGTGTTGTAAACTCACGCACATCAACACGCAGCCTCCAGTATTCTATTCATCCAGCCAATAAGATGTACTATGACCTTCGAGAAGTTTATTGGTGGAATGACATGGTGTTAAGAACATTGCGTAATTTGAAGCAAAGTGTCCGGGAATTGCCAACAAAAGTTAAGATTGAAGATCGTAGGTCTAGGGTATGACTCAGATCAGTATCGCTACTTGGAAGTAGGAGGAAGTGAATATGTACTTCATTACAAGATTTCCTCATACTCGTCAATAGTATGACCCTATTTGGGTGGTTGTAGATCGGATGACTAAATCAAAGACATTTCCTATCTAAGATTATAGCCTCACTGAGGATTACGGAAGATCAGATATCCATGAGTTAGCCGACTACATGAAGTTTCCTTGTCCATCATTTTAGACATATGTGCTCGCTCACCTTGCATTTCTTGATATCATTCTAGAAGGGACTTGGTACTCGGTCAAGTTCAACATAGCTTTTCACCACGCATCGAATACAAGCGAGCGAACTATAAAGACGTAAGATATAAGCCGAGGGCTTGCGTGATTGATTTCAACAAATAGCTGGGATGATCACCTACCTCTAACCGAGTTTATATATATAATATCGCCTACCACTGTGACCCGCATGGCCATTTGAGGCATTGTATGGTCGGAGGGGTAGATCTCCTATAGGATGGTTTGATGTTTTCGTTACCAGCGATAGGACTAGACATAGTTCACGAGGCTACGAGAAGGTTCATCTTATCGAGAAAGGTTGAAAATAGCTAGAGTCGACAAAATCCTATGTTGATGTGAGGAGAAGAGAGCTAGAGTTTGATAGATGATTGGGTTTATCTAAATATTTTTACCTATGAAAGGGGTAATGAGGTTTAGGGAGAAAGGAAAACTCAATGAGATACGTGGACCCATGTAATCCTCGGTGACGAATTGGCAATGTGGTCTATGAGTTAGAGTTACCTCGCAGAGTTAGCATCAAGGTATCCAGCCTTTCATGTGTCATTGCCGAAGAAGCAGTACGGTGACCCGACTCGTAGTGCCTCTAACGAAGCCGGTCTAAAGGAAAGCCTCTCTTACGAGTAAGTTCTAGTTTGAGATCCTAGATTATCGTGTTCGTAAGCCAAGGAACAAGGATGTCACTTCAAGAAAGGTGTTATGGAGGAACTAGGCTAGTTGAAGGAGCTGCATGTGGAAAGCCAAAGAAGATATGATGGCTAAATACCCGCATCTTTTCCCCTCCGGCTCGGCTTACGCCTTAGGTATCAATTTAAATACTCTATGTTGCTTCATATATAACTATGTCTCCCCATTTCTTTCATGTCGTCATGCATGTGTGACTCGTGTTCAGTTCATTCATGTATATCACCTCAAGTCATTCACTCCGCCGCTTTCGCCTTGCATATTAAGTATTTGGGATTGTAGTTCCTTTCCCGCCAAGATGCTTACCAACATTCGAGGATGACGTTACCAAAGGGAAGATATTGGGGGCACCTCAAAAGTTCCTAAGATCAAACCCAATAGTTTAAATAAAGAAAGTAGGATATTGTTGCACCAAGTCACAGGATGACTCATCCAAGGATTCGCGGAAGTCACTCCATAAGTCATGGAGTGACTCAGTCGTGGGTGGGCGCACTGCAAGAGCTAACCGTGTTCAAGGAGTGACTATGCATGGAGCCACCAAATATGGAGTCATGTCACGACTCGTGAAGTGAGTCATGGTTAGAGTGTTGAGTTGAAGGTGGAAATTTCCACTAGACTTCATGAGTGAGGGCCACAAGTCGTGACCTACCTAATGACTCGTGAAGTCCCTCAAACTTCCACAAAGTCATTTTTCCCGTGAATTTAGTAATATATTTGCAATTCCTAAGCCCTAAACCTAAAACTACATCATTTTAGGGTTATTTTCAGGGCATTTAAGGAGCTATTCGATATTCTCTCCTCATTCCCAATTTTTCTCAAGTTCAATACGTGAAAACTCGCACGCTTCTCCTGTGAGCAAGAACAAGGGTTTCAGCCCTCGTATTTCTCAAGCAATTTCTCAAGAGAATCTCTCTCCGTATATGTGGGATTTCAACAAGGAAATTGTTCTTCCCTTGTTCCCAAAACCCTTATAAAAACTTTATCAATTCTATCCCTTTAAGGATCAAAGTTAGGGTTGTCTATTAGTTAGATCATGAATTTCCCTTCTAGTTTTAATTCCCATGATTCTCAAGGTTATTAATAGTGAAAAATTTCATGTTTATATCTCCTTCCATGAAGTATGTGTTTTATCCCTAATTGCAAATGTGTGATTTGAAAGAGTCTTTGCATGATTGTCCGCATATGAATATTGCTTGATTCTCGGTAGTTCCCTTTCTAATCACCATGATAACGTAGTTAGGTGATTTAGTGTTGATTTATCGATTGTTCGCCCGCCCAATACTTAGCATGTTAAGTGTCTTATAGAAATGTTATCTAATCGCTAACTATACTCAATATCTTGAGGAGTTCGCAAAAACTGTAGTCTCACTATCGCTATCGTGTTGTTCTTTAGATTTGCTACTTAAGCTTTTAGATAAAGTGTACTCGGGTCGGGCCATAGAACCCTCATTTTCGCCATCGTGTCCTTCGCATCAGGTTATTCCAGATAAGTATTCCTCGACATAAGTTTTGGGATATCGTAGTTTAAGCTATCAAAATTTAGCAAAGAATACTATAGAATTTCCAATGGGAGTAGGAATTAGAACCGAGCGCACTATGGCTAGCCGCACTCCAAGTTCCCAAAACTACACAGCCAGAGGTTATCCCTAACAACCTCGCATAAAGGATCACCCGTGCTCTCACCCACTATACTCAGCAAGGCATGCAAATGAGTTTGAGTGACTCTATGTTTAGCTCACATGATTATATGTCGGTTATAGACTCTCCCACTTGCTCTGGCTCGCCCAATTCCGCATAGTCTTAGATTCGGGCCTACCACCTTATCTCGTATTGCGCATATAGTTACGGGCTCGCCGCACTCGTTACACTCTGCAGCTTATATTCAAAGGTTTATATGTTCGCCTGTGTATTTACACTATCTTACTATATCTTACATACTCATTATATTCATAGTAATCGATGCATATTTTCCATGTTGTATCGTATTATGATACGTATGTTCTCAATGTAACGCCACAAAATCGCAAAAAGGGAACCGGCACTCGATTCATGATTGATCGAGAAGCAAGCTATAGACATCTCTCGTACTGTAACACTTAGACCATCCAGCCACCTATCACAATAAACTCGGAGTATAAACCTGACCAATAAGGTATCAACAATACATGGTAAATAACCTAAATGCAACCAAGTCTATGAGTATGCTAAACCAAGAAATACGAAGCCGACAAGGCCACAAATTAAATAAATTGTACACACTAAGTCCACAAAGCCTCTTAATGAGTAAATTCAACCGGTGGCTCAACAGGCTCCGACCTACCCATAATCGCATCTCAAAAAAATCAATCATAAATAATCAAGCCATAGCCTCGTGAAGAAAGGAGCATACGAACCATCCTTGATCTCACGAATCGCTACTCAATCAATTCCCACTCTTACCCGCACTTGCAAAGACGAATGTAGGTCCTCAAGCGAGGGATATCAATTCGAATGTAATGTACCGGGTATGTAAGGCTAAAAACCGTAAACATGATATAAAATTTCGTAATAACTAACTCAAAGACATAAACATATAAAGGATAGATATAACTTGGAACTCGCAACCCGTAATTCATAAATAACTTACTATAACATAATTGAACTAAAGATAACTCAATTCCAGAATAAGGAATAGTAACAACTGCAATCCTCTCGAAACCAAACCCGATAGTAACCGTATAATGAGAAGACAATGCAATTGAGAAATGCACAATAAAGAAACTATAACCGTAATGCCAGGCCACCTCACTCAACCATAAATCCATATAGTCCTGCCCAGCTGCAACACACCTGGGCAATAAAATACCGCTTAGCAAAATGCTGTTTGAGTAAATAAAAAATATTCTATCTTTCAAAATTGTGTCAAAATAAAAATATTTCCACTTACCACACCGGGGAAAATAAAAATATTCCAGCCAAAGCGGTACCACACCTAGGTAAAATAAAAATATCTCCAACTAGTGTACCATAACCGGATAAAATAAAAAATATCTCCAACTAGTGTACCATGACCTGGTGAAATAAAAATATCTCCAGCCTAAGGTACCACACCTAAAAATAAATCTCAATCACAATCATAAATGGAGTTGATATGGCTCAAGGCAAGACATTCGGATACCGACAACCATGACATATGCCGACTAAGAATCTTATAAAATATGTAGGATCTTACCACGAATTCCTAATACTACAATTACGCCATACACATAAAGATCTTTCATTGAACATTTAAATACATACATATGATTGTGAATGAATTTTAGGAAGTTCCTAGAATCGAATATAATAAAGACAAAGGTAGGACACATTCATGATTTTAAACATCTTCTAAAATACTAATACGAGGAGCGTGAGAGGAATAACTTAAGATTTTCTATCAACAAACTTAGCATTCATTTTGTGCTTATGTTTACTCTCTCGTATTTTCATATCAAGAATTGTGAGCATACCTCATTCGTTGCACATCATATCACATCTCGAAGTAACTTATGAACAGGAAGACATAACTTGGAGCTCTTTAACATAAAAATTCTAGGAAATATCTAGGGGCTGCCTTAAGATAAATAAAGATTTATTGGAGTGCTTTAGACAATATATGAAAGCCTCGTGTGAAGCTTTGCAATATATGAGGAGCTTAGAAAAGCTTAGCAAAAGATTATAAGCAGCTTAGAAACTTCCAAGAAAAAAATAAAATCCCTTAAAACTTGAAAAGTTAATCCAACTCTTAGAACAAATATCAAAGATAATTGGTTAAAAGTACAATGAAGAACTCTTTAATCCTACCACTATCTCAAAATATTCAATTCTAATCATTTCATAGAAGTTAACACTTTATCGACCTTTCATTATCTTAACACAATCAACATAAACAACTTTATTTATAACTCTTTTGCTAAACATCTTTACAATAGGGTAAATATTGCTAGCTATTTGCCTAATCATTAACAATCGTGACACTTATCACCGCATTTAACAACCTTTAGCTCTATTTTTCGTATTCATCTTAAATTCTTTTCCAAATGTGATTCGTCATTCCCAACCTAATTATTAACTCGTGTGGTGTCACTATTCCACCAATTCTTGTATGCACTTACCTTCTTAACCTAATTGCTAACCTTGTCTCTTACACTCGTCCCCGCGCTTCATATTTTAACGTTGCTCAAAGGTTCTTGAAATCAACTATGGACAGAGAGCATATACCTCACATATTACCTTTAAGGGTTTAACATTTACTCTTATCTCTCCTTTGCTACTAGCGCCTCAACTTTTATACTTAGGTTAATTTCCCTTACACATCTACAACTTTCAAAGAGTATGACGTTTCTACTTAAAGCCTTAAGAAATTCTTAGGAGATCTAGATAACTCAAGAGCTCTAATAAACATATAGCGACTTTCTAAAGGCAATCCTGTTGCTTTAGCGCGTAATGGAATGTAAGCATAACGCATATATATATATTTTCGTCTAAACTCGTTAACATCAAGATATATTGTATAACATTCCACACAGATGGTCCCATAGAAATATCAATAGTTTACCCATTCGTTATATTTTTGCATGTTTAATGTATCCGTTAATTAAGAAACACATTTATTAGTCTCTAGCTTATGGGTGAGGGATCGGGCAAGCTTCTCATGGCCCTAGGCACCCTCAAACATGAATATAAGAGGGTAGGTAAATGTTGTAAGGAAATTCCATTTTTTGTTACCCTCGTTAGCCCTAATTGAGTTAAACCGATTTCAATTATTAGGTTTGGTCTGCCACTGCCTTGCCATGTTTACCAATTTCCTAAGCAACCATAATGTGAAACAACTTTTTGACACCACAAACACATAACATAACATAAAGGACCAGCTCACAGCTCCTACACCGAGGGGAGACTTTGTGACTCAATTTACAACTATGACCATAATCGAAGGCAATTGCCCTCTTCGCTTTACATTCACGTGTTCCAACTCTTTAGAAAATACAAAACTAATATCAGTAATTCTAACAATTAGGAAGAACCATAATATGCTACTACAGAATCTCAAGTACAGGGAATTCCGCATTAATCTGAGTGAATTCGTGCTTAAAATCAAGAGACATAGAGCGCCTAACATGCCTTTTTTTTTTGGCGAACTTTCTTATGTCGTTTCTTTCTTTCAACAACCAGAAATTTAGCCCCTTAAATTACTTGAGTTTATCACCAAGTGACAAGGCTTTTTCAATCCAATTTATCAAGCCAAAATGTTACATCAATAGGCAAAATACAACACAAGCAAGTAAGGCAACACTTAGCATTTCTTATTTCAACTTCTTTTCTACAACTTTAGGGAAAATAGAGGTAGGAAATTACCCTCACTTTTCTCATGAAAACTGAAAATATAGAGTGACATTTCTCAGAAAAACACAGCGCTATGCCAACCTTCAAAATGAGCAGAACTTCAACAACAACATACAATGCAGCCCAACATAACCTCCAACTTCTATCTTTAGTTAGGTGTTTTAGGCAAGTTTAGCAATTAGAAACACTTAACCTTGGCATGAGATTATTCTTGATATAATGGGAGTATTTTACTCCAAATCACTTCCCAATAACACAGAAATCTTGCTTCCCAAAAATGCAGCAACATAACCGCACAACAACTACAACAAGTCAAATATACAAACCATAACTTTTTTCTAGTTTTCCTTCAAAAATTCATACACTTATTAGAGATTTCAAAAGAGGGAAGTGACTTAATATTTCTTATGAAAAATTCCTACTGAGTATAACAATATCTCAAAATAGTCCCAAACATGCAGCAACAACATCTCCAAAATGAAGCTAAGGCAAAGCAACAAATTCACCACAACATTGCCTTCACTTCCATAAAATTTTGCTTCGAAGCCGATGGTGTTTTCTTGAGGGATTTACTGCTCAAGGCTTTTATACCTAAAAGAGAGAGGATTTCAGAGGGTAAGCAAGCACCTCAAACTTGTAAAATTTTAAAATGATTTCATAACAGAAAACTTAAAATATAAAGGTAAGCTTGGGAAGTGGCCGTTTTTAGGCGGTGGCCATGACACCGCCCGATAGTTCTACAAGAAACGTCTATAACTTTTTATTCCAAAGTCCGATTGACGAGACGTGATGTTCTGAAAATCTAGACTCAATGTTCTTTAATTTAATTGGTTGTGGGGTTTCTAGTTCATTATATATTCGGAGATATGGTCATTTAAAGTTGACCCTAATTTATAAACTTTACATACTCTTTTGTCTCATTTCCTTTATCATCTTATGATCAATATACAACCTCGTATCGCCCCTTAACATAGCATACAAACATCAAAATAATCACCAAAATTTCGGGTAAATATCCTCCCACCCTTAGAAACATTCATCTCGAATGTCATAACACCTTAACTGCATCCTTGTCTTCCGTCATACACATACATTCCATATATTCGTAAACATATTCTTTTTCTACCATTACTTCATATCAAACTATACCTATTCAACTCAATCTATTTATCTAATCTAAGACAGACGTGCCTTAACACAATATAATTGATGAACTTTTCTAACCATAAGCGAATTTATACACTACCAGGACAGATAATTAACTCCAATACCATTTTCCATTCACTACTTAAGATACAAGATCAATGTTAAATCTTAAGCCGAACTTTTACCTTTGCTTTTACCATGGCCCGTTAATACGGTCCCTTGGCAATGTAAAACTAAAGCCTAATCTAGGGACAAAGAAGGAACTAAACTCTAGGAAAATGAATGTCTCCGGCCACCTCGGGGGCCTTGAACCCTACATGGGGCCTTAAATAACCCCGTTGACCTAGTCTCCCCACTTTATTCTACTTCTCTCGCGTATTCTTGAGACGACAATCGTATTCCTCATCTTCTCGAGCAAACGTTGTATCCGAGCAATAGTCATATCTTTCCTTCGTGGCAGACATTCCCCGAACTCTCAAACTAGATGGGATCCCAAACCTAATTCAATTGATATACTCTATTCATCATATTCCGCACCCTTATTCGAAGCATATTGGCCAAAGAATTAAACCCGAGACTATATTCGTGAATACTCATGTTGTGGTGCTTTAGGTATAAACATACTAACTAGAACCTGAAGTTCCCGTGGTAAGTACCGATCCGTAGTTGCTAGGGGATTTAGGCTCAAAACCCACAAGCACTAAAGCTCTCAAGTATTTCCCTAGAACCTCGCCATTAATTTCAAGAAATTTCATTTTTTAAACGTCACTATTCCGAGCTAACATCTCGAAATGCTTTCGAAATCTCAACCCTTGATATACCGAAAGGTGTTGGAGGATCAACAACTCTACTTCCTCCCTAAGTATACTAAAATGGGACAATATTAGGGCTGAATCCCTTCCATGGTATCTTTTGGCTTGAACTAGAAGAATCATAACACGGGGAGTAAACAAAACTCACTCCGAGAATATAATCTATTTCTCAAATCTGACAGGAGGGCGATTGGGACCTTTCAAGCATCGCTGTTTATAAATCTCGTAGCTATCTGGCCTTACTCTAGGTGAATTCTAAAACATAAGTATGATTTAGACTTTAAAAACCCTTACATCTTTTCTATAGCATGAACTATTAATGAACAAAGTGAAACAACTCCTAAATGCCCCGGTAGCATCCCGATTATAAGTATGTGGTGCACAACAAACTCATAAACAAGACTCTACTAGACACGACTTGTATTCCTAGATACGATTCCTCTCCGATACATCCGGGTCACGCCCCAAAACTCGGGTAGGGGAACAACTAGCACTCGATTCATGATTTATCGAGAAGCCGCTTATGACATCCGTAACGTAACACTTAGGCCATCTAGGCCACCGTCACAATCAACTGGATTGTAACCGGACTCCATAAGGTCTCAAATAACACATGGTAAACAAATCGAAATGCAACCAAGTCTATGAGTATGATAAACCAAGCAACAATAAGCCGACAAGGCCACAAATTAAATAACACTAATTACTACCTAAGTCCACAAAGCCTCTAAACAGTAAATCGATCGATGGTCGGGAATGTGGCTCCGACTCCCATAACTACATCTCAAAACTCAAGAATAAATAACTAAGCCCTAGCTCAGATGAAAGAGTGCATATCACCATCTAATGATCTGCATTTAACCGCTACTCAATTGGCAATCCCGACCTCTACTCCGCACTCCGCGGAGACGGTAACGTAGGTCCCCAAGCGAAGTGGACATCAATACAATGAAATGTACCGGTATGTAAGGCCGAAACCGTAAACATGATATAACAATCCTCAGAATAACTAACTCAACACATAAACATATAAAGGATATATAACCTGGAACTATACAACCCGTAATTGATAACAACTTACTAAACATAATCAACTCAAGATAACCGAATAAAGAATAAAAAATAGTAACAACTTGGAATCTTCTTTGGAAACCAAAACCCGATAGTAATTTTATAATGAGATTAAAATGCAACTGAGAAACGCACAGAAAGAAACAAAAATTGTAATGAAGGCGACCTGTACCAACCATAAATCAATATATAAAATTCTCGGCTCCAGCCGATGTACCACACTGGGTAAAATAAATATATCTCCACTGATGTACTCATACGGGTAAAATAAAAATATTCCAATGGGTGTACCACACCAAAGGTAAAATAAAAATTATCTCCAGCTTCTAAAATTAATGGGTAAAATAAAAATATCTCCAATAGGTGTACCATACCGTGGTAAAATAAATATCTCTTAGCCGGTATACTACACCGTGATAAAATAAAGATATCTCCACTGTACCACAACGGGTAAAATAAAAATAAATCTCACCGCAATCATAATAGAGCCGATAGGCTCATATAGATTATCCGATACCGACAATAATGAAATATGCCGACTCAATAACTATAACTTGTGTAGGATCTTACCATGACTCCTAATACTACAATTATTCCATACACATATAGATATTTCATTTAACATTTAAATACATACATATGCCGTGAATGAATTCTAGGGAAGTTCCTCGTGAACTCAATATCATAAAGACAAGGTAGACACACGTTCATGATTTTAAACATCTCCTAGCAATACTAACATGAGGAGCGTAGAGGAATAATCAACTTTTTCTATTAACAAACTTAGAATTCATTTTGTGCTTATAATTACTTGACTTTCATATTTTCATATCAAGAATTGTGAGAATATCTCATTCGTTGAACATCATATCAGATCTCAAGGTAACTTATGAAAAGAAAGACATAACTTGAGCTTTTTAACATAAAAATGTTACGCAACTATCTAGGGGCTGCCTTAAGAATAAATAAAGACTTATCGGTATGTTTTAGACAATATAGAAAGCCTCGTGTGAAACTTTGCAATATATGGGGAACTTAGAAAGCTTAGCAAAGAGTATAAACAAAGTTTAGAAACTTCAAAGAAAAATAAAACCCCTTAAAACTTGAAAAGTTAATCCAACTCTTGAACAAATAACTCAAATATAATCGTTAATAAGTACAATGAAGAACTTCTCCTTAACTTCAGCCACTATCTCAAAATATTCGATTCTAATCATTTCTTTAGAAGTTAACACTTTACCGGGTCTTTCATTAGCTTAACACGACTGAACATAAACAACTTTATTTATAACTCTTTTGCTAAATATCTTTAGAATAGGGTAAATATTGCTACTATTCCCCTAATTCACAAATCGTAACACTTATCACCAAATTTAACAACCTTACTCTATTTTCGTATTCATCTTTAATTCTTTTCCAAACAGATTCGTCATTCCCTACCTAATTATTTACTCTCGTGTTCACTATTACGTAAATTCTTGTACGTACTTACCTTCTTAACCTAATTGCCAACTTTTCTCTTAAACTTGTCTTTCTCATATTTTAGCGTTGCTCAGGTTCTTGAAATCAACTACGGACAGAGCATATACCTCACATATTACCTTTAAGGGTTTAACATTTACTCTTATCTATCCTTCCTTTCTACTAATAACTTTTAAGTACTTAGGTTAATTTCCTTACACATCTACAACTTTGAAAGGACATGCGACGTTTCTACTTAAATCCTTAAGGAATTCTCAAGAGGTCTAGATAACTCAAGAGCTCTAATAAACATATAGCGACTTTCTAAAGGCAATCCTTGTTGCTTTAGCGCGTAATTTGAACGTAAGCATAAACGTACATATATTATGATTTTCGTCTAACCTTTTAATATCTAGATATTGTGCATAACCTTCCAATAAAGATGGTCCCTTAGAAATATCAACACTTTACCCATTCTAAATTTATTTCCATGTTTAATGTATCGCTAATTAAGAAACAAATTAAATAGTCTCTTCGTTTAAGAGAGAGGGATAGGGGAAGATTCTCATGGCTCTAGGCACCTTAAAACATAAATATAAGAGGGTAGGTAATCGTTGTAAGGAAATTCAATTTTGTTACCCTCGTTAGCCCTTACAGCTAAAACGATTTCAATTATTAGGTTTTCCCGCGCGTCACTGTCTTGCCATAAGCTTAACAATTTCATTAGAAACCATAATGTGAAAAAAATTTGACACCACAAACACATGACATAACATAAAGGACCACCACAAAGTGCACATGCCGAGGGGACTTCGTACTCCATTTACAACTATGACCATAATCGAAGGCAATTGTCCTCTCTACTTTATATTCAGCGTGCTCCAACTCTTTAGAAAATACACAAATTAATACCAAGCAATTCTAACAACTGGAAGAACCATAATATGCTACTACGTGCTCGCCAATGTGGGAATGCCGGATTAATCCTCGCATGAATCCGTGCTTGAAAATCAAGAGACAAAGAGCGCCTTACATACCTTTTTTTTTTTCGCGAGCTTTCTTATGTCGTTTCCTTCTTTCAACAACTTAACTTTAGCCCCTTAAATTATTGAGTTTATCACCAAGTGAAAAGGCTGTTTCAAGGCAATTTATCCAGCAAAATGTTACATCAATAGGCAAGAATAACACAAACAAATAAGGCAACACTTGGCATTTCTTATTTCAACTTGTTTCTACAAATTTCGGGGTGAAATAGAAGTAGGAACTTACCTCACTTTTCTCATTAAAAACTCCCACAAATATAGAGTATATTCTCAGCAAAATTCAGCTATTCCTACCTTCAAAAAACGAAAGCGTAACTTCAACAACACACCAAAAACTATACCAACATAACCTCCAACTTCTAGCTTTAGCTAGGACTTTTAGGCAAGTTTAGAAATTAGAAACACTTACCATAGGAATGATAATATAATAGAGTATTTCCTCCAAATCACTTCCCCATAACGCAGAAATTGCCGCCCAAAACGCAGCAACATAACAAAGACAAACAACTACAACAACTCAACATACAAACTTTAACTTTCTAGTTTTCCTTCAAAAATTCATATACTTATTAGAGATTCCAAAAGAGGTAAGTGACTTACTATTTATTATGAACAATTCCACTAAGATTGAGTATAACATTAGCTCAAAATAGTCCCAAACACGCGTAAAACAACACCTGCCAAAACGGGCTAAAGGCATCAACAATCTCACCATATAATGTTGCTCACTTCCATCAACTTGCTTCGAGTTTTGATGGTGTTTTCTGAGATTTCCTCTTGGTTTATAAGGCTTTTATACTGGAAAATAGAGAGGATTTCGCAGGGTAAGCAAGAACCTCAAACTTTAAAAATTTGAAAATGATTTCATAACAAAAACTTAAAATATAAAGGTGTTTAGGGCAAAAGGGCTATGTCATTTCCCCATAGTGCTACCGTAGAATTCCTATAACTTTATTTCAAATCGTATTGAAGGCCGCTTGAGTTGTGATAAAACTTGACTCAAAAAATCAATAATTTGATAGGTTGTGGGCTTCTAGTTTATTATATATTTGGAGATATGGTCGTTTAAAGTCGAATTCTAATTTATAAACTTTTTAGCTACTCTTGTTTATTCCATTCGTACACATTTCCTTTATCATGTACAATCAATATACAACTCGTACTTTCCTTAACATAGCATAAAAACATCAAATAATCACCAATTTTTTCCTAGGTGTAACACTCAATATCGCATTGACAAATAGTTCCTTTCCAACACTTCAACAGCAGCATAAAGGTGAATCCTCATCTTTCAACAATGAGAGTATCTTTCAGCTTCATTTTTCTTTGAGTTAGACGTTAGAGTTAGCTTCGGGGCTTGTCCCACAGCCTCATCGCTCGTAGATGGCTTTCGCACAAAGTATTTGTTTCGCATGTTTTGCAAATAGCTGCATAAATTCTAGTATCTTATCATACATTTCTTATTTTTGAGAAAGTTATTTAGTACGTGTTTTCTCAAATTTTGCGCTTCTACTTAATCCAATATACCAAAGGATGTTAAGCCATGGGTTATCTTCGGGTCACTATGGTACCAAGTATCATGTCGCATCTCGTGGTGTAGACTCGGGCCGTGATAACCGCAGACTATTTTGCCGGTCATATTCCAAATCCTGAGTCTAGTCTTAGAAAACTTTGGGGTGTTACATGGAATGTCCTTATCCACATCATAATCCAACACCAAAAAGTCGGCCGAGCACAAATATTTTGACCTTGACCAACACATCCTCCACCAACCCTACCAAAGATTTAAATTTACTGTTGTCCATTTGGAGCCAAATAGAGGTGAGCTTAAGCATGACAATCCTGGACTACTTGTATATCACTAGAGGCATCAAATTCATTCTAGACCCATTGTCACAAAGTGCATGCAAGCAATCATACGCCTAATTTTGCAAGTGGATGGTAAACTCTCCCATATCACCTTTTTTTCTCCACATTAGTGTTTCGTAATGGTGACACTTACACGATGTGTTATAGGGACTAGCTCTTCATAATCAATTTGCAAATTTTTTGTTAGAAACATCTTTAGATATTTCACAAAATCAAGCATCTCCTTGATTGCATCTATGAATGGTACCCGAAGTGTTGTTTCATTCAACCTCTCAATGTATCTATCAATTATGGCATCTAGAACTTATATGGACAACCATTGTGGAAAAGAGGGAATAGACAAGAAAAAAGATTTAACAATATCATCAATGCTTTCCCTGTCCTTCTCCTACCTTGTGGAAATAATTGTAGCATCTTCATCAACCTCTTTAATTGATGACTTCTTCCCTTGATCATCAACAATCTCACCAACCTATGGATTTACAATCCCTCACATTTATCATTACCGTTATGCACATTCTCTACTCCTTTTCCAATAGTACCATTAATAACCTCACCACCCATGGGTTGGACATTCTTTCCACTTCTAGTGATAATAGCCATACATTGAACATTGGACGTACCAACATGTCCCTTTGGGTTGGCCATGGTGTCACTAAGTAGATTTCCTTTTATCTTGGGATTGTGCTCACACCTAAAGGTCCCTTACTTGCAACTCCACTTTTGAATAGATCCTGTATGGCAGCCAACCCACAAGCTTTTTAAACATGCATTAGACCTTTCTTAATTTACGGTGACCTTTTCCAATATCCCTTCATGTTTAAAACCCTCTTCTTCTTGAGATCCATCCTCTAGTTTTAAGATCTATAACAAGGGCTCCCTCAGTGGAGCACAGGATTCAAACTCCTATTTGCACAGCTTCCATTATTGTGCCACCCTTGGCCTGAACCACCATAATCATTACTCGATATTATTGACCTTTTCCTTGTGGTTGAGGTCGTTGTCCTTGATAATAATAAGGGCAAGGGCTTGGATATTTGCTATGGGTAGTGTGGTCGATAACCTCCAAAAGTATTGCTAACATAATTAGCTTCTTCCACTTATATGGGAGGTGGCTCTCAAAGACAATTGATATTGATATAGAGGAGGGGGCATCCATTCATGTTTTGAGAACTACTGGGATTCTTCCACAAAGATGCACCGTTTGACCTCAACCTCGATCAACTTCTTGGTTAGTAGTGGATATGTTTAGCCATGGCTGCCATCATCTGATCACGATCTTAGTGTTCCTTCATCAAGTGATATAGTGAAGGGGTACCCACATTCGCTCTCCACTTTGGTCTCTACTATGGCATGCATGGTTATGCTTTTGTAATCCGGGGCCTAGAATGATGGCAATCTGATTTAAGCTTGTCCTTGAAGCAAGCCCCCTAATCATATTATTTTCCATGGACTATGTCAACGGATCAAAGTCAAGCAGAACTTTTCAAGCAACAAGTGGAACCTAATGCGAGCTCCTAAGTACATACTCGCTGAAGCATTTCCACACATTAAAGAGCGTTCTCAGGGAGATATCAAAAGCGTAAGATCTTGTCCCCGCTACTCCACCTCTTAATTGAGGGAATCACTTCTTGAGGAACACCATGAAAAGTTCCTATTAGGGGTGTGAATTTAATTTGGAGGCAATCAAGAAAGACGCTAGAGCCACTCGACTGTTATATTTGAAAACCTTAGTCGAATGGCATCATTGGAGACATTTGCCCATTTGTGGAGGTTGCAAATGTCCAAGAAATTATTCAAAGCTATGAGGATCCTAGTTTGTGGAGTTATGAAATTGGCCTTTAGCTTTGAGCATAAGCAGTAAACGCTACTAATGTGTGAAACGCATGTCCAGCCGTGAGATTTGCCAAATTAGAAACCTGTGAGGAAAAAGTGCTCAACATTGACACATCGCCTAGATTCGCAAACACAAGTCCAAAGGCGCGAAGCACAGGACTGCGTAGGTTATGTCCGTAATGCCTAGCAGAGAAGGTTCGTAAGAAGTGGCTCGCGATCCCCCATGCAAATGCAAAAGTTCAACATTGCACACAATTCCAACATAAATGCCTCTGCCATACTGGAGTTCTTTCACTGCTCATTATTTTACTCAACCTTGCATCGAGGGACAACTTTATATTCTTATTAGGGTGAAGTCTGAGTAACCCACTTGTTAGTGATGCACGATATGTCCCTATGATAGATTGGGTAATGTCATTCTTAAGGGCAAATCATCATTACTTGATAATTAGCATTGCCTTTATAGATAGTAGTAAAATAAATAAACTCTCTAAAGGTTTTCTTTATACCATGGTTCTTTCCCTAAAGAGAACTCTTTCTTTTCTCTATTTTTATTGTCGAATCGAGTGGCACTTCCCTATGATAGATTTAGAGTTAACTTCTTAAGGGAAAAGCAAGATTAGTGCCTTTCAAGTAGAGTCTTTGTTGCACTTGTTTTAAGAGGTACCACCAAAAATATTATTGGCATTCCAAAAATGGTTTAGATGAAAACTATTACTTGAATTTGAAAATGAGAATTCTCTTTTCATTGCTGTACATTACTTGTTTGGATTTTTCATTCAAGAAACTAGCTTGTCTAAAGTCATACTCTTAATGTGATTTAGAAAGTGTGTAAGCTCCTTGAATTGTGATGTCTTGTGTAGTGAGTCCTTTGGCTTAATTCTCAGGTGTGCATGATTGCTCCATCTTGTCGTAAGTGTGATTCAAGGTGAAATTTTAGATATGGATGTACTTATAACATGATCTTAGGCTTTTTGATAGTCACTTCACCAAAATGATCTCCTTGAACATCAATCTTGATAGCCAATGTCTCACTTTTACCCTTTTTCTTGAAAACCATATTACAAGCCCAATGAGCCTTTTTAATCCTCTTATTTATGCACCCATCCCCCCTAGTTCTAGTGATGAAAGAATGAAAATGAGGGCTAAAATCCAAGAGATTGAGAGATAAGGATCCACTAAAATGAGCAAAAGCCTAAGTTTGTGGATTTGCATAAAGGGAAAGTATATGAGCTTCAATGTGAGATAGTACCAAATGGTGATGAAATGAATGAAATATCTGGTTGAAAAAAATCAAATCATTAAAAGAGAAAGAGTAGCTGAAAGGTTCTATCACTTGCTTAGATGCTAATTAGGGAATCCAAAGTGTCATAAGGGTGGCTCTGCCAACAAAAGATGAAGATAATGAAAAGGAGAGATAAGGTGGAGTGATCTTAATAGTGTGGATGGGATGTTAAAAGTGTTCACAAAAAAGTCACTAGGAAGGTCCTACTACTGAGTTAAATATTTTTCCTACCCTTACCCCTAGCCTTCATGATAACCCGCAAGTCCTTAGTGATTTTAAGTGTAGCAACTCTATATTTGTGGTGAGTTACACGAAGGGCAAGCCTATGGATAAATTTTCATGCGCTTGAATTTCTTTGTGAGCATGAGCGTATTTTGCCTTATCATATAATCCCTATGTCCGAAATGCTTAAAATGTATAGGATTCTCTCTTTGTGAGTGGAATTACTTAGGGTACATGATTAAAAGTAGTTTCATGAGAGGTGTCAATGAGACAAGTATATAGTAAATTTTAAGGAAAGCTTGGAATGTGAATTGTCAATCACTTGAGATTCTCCTTGGAGCTTGTTTTGGAAACGTAACTATGCCCCTTTTTTGAAATTTAAAATGAATGCATGCAAGATATACTTAATGATCGCGGGTTACCTATTGAAGCTTGTCCAACATATTTTGAGTCGCTTTTTCTTGAGTTGGTGTGTGATTCTTGGGTTTTATGGAGTCTAATGGTTTGTGTGCAACTCCCATGATGCTCCACCCTTAAGTAAATTCTTATGAGAGAGAATGCCTTGCTTGAGGACAAGCAATGGTTTGGAAGTTTAGGTTCGAAAAGTTTGTAATTTACCAACTCATTTAGCTTTTAAGCATGAGCTTTTGCTTGATTTTCAACTCATTTAGAAAGGTTTCCTTCCCTTTTTATTCTCTATGTAGGCATTTAAAGGAGACCAATATAATGGAGGATTTGAACTTAAAGTGAGTTAAGTTAAAAAATGTTTTTCGTAGATCCAGACATGTGAAACGTAGGCCAATGTAGAGGAACTCGCCTTCCACCTCGTGTTTGCACCTCGCTAATCGTGGATTGGCACTCGGCTAAACGCAAATGAAACAGTGTGGACCGTTTGCACCGTTATTCACCCGTGCTTAGCAAGTTGGCACCCGCTAACCACAATATGAAGGGCAAGTGACCTATTTCACGATAGAGGGGAAAATGTCCAGAAAAGGGTCCCAAAGCTCCTAGAAGCCTCCATAGGCAATTATGAAAAGTTATACACAAGTGCAGAGACATCACCAAAATGATACACCACACATCAATTCATTGATAGATAGATTTTAGAGAGAAGAATTTGGCACACCATAGAATTGTAGAGATAGAAAGTACTTTTCTTCTTCTTTTTCTTTAATCCATTTTAGGAGAATTCCACCATTTTTGCAAGAATTCGTGAAGCAAAATGATGAACGTTGAGGGAATCCTCTTGGCATATTCTCTCTCTCTCTCTTTGTATATGCATAGCTAATTTGCTATCTAGGGGTGTAGGTGGGTTTGTAAACTTGAATGGG
This sequence comes from Datura stramonium, assembly GCA_018107945.1. NCBI lineage: Eukaryota > Viridiplantae > Streptophyta > Magnoliopsida > Solanales > Solanaceae > Datura > Datura stramonium. Next base: position 9,627 of record JACEIK010003651.1, on the reverse strand, counting down.
TATTGATTAATTGTTCTTGGATTCTAGTTGTAAGTATAATTCCATTCTTCTATCTAAGTTTTAATTGTAAAAATTGATGGTTTCAAAGAATTTTGTTAACTATTCTTGCTTTTGCTTGAGAAAAAGAAAGGTGAGAATTTGGTGAGAAAATACCAGAGAGGATTTGGAGTATTGATAGTGGTGTTGAGCTAGAGATAAGGTCAAAAACATGAAAAAATTAAGATTTGGAGGCGCTTATGAATTCCATTCAGTTTCCTTTTACTTGATTGAATGTACTTCAAACCCCTATTCCCACTCCATTAATAGTTAAATGCTCGAGATAGCTTGATCCTTCCTCAAACTCTTGTGATTGATAATTTGAATTTGGCCTTGGGGTTTGAGATAATCCAAGGCATAATCACTATTGTGGTTGAGAAATGAGAGAATGTGTTTATTCCACGCCATCTATGCTAAATTTTGACCTATGGTAACGAAGTAAATCCCATTTTAGTTGTTAGCCCATTAATAGCACAAGCATATCCATCTCACTTGTTATTGCAACAATCGGAATCCCCCACACTTAGTTCTAAATTTGAATTTGATATTGTTGTCCCTTTACCCATAATTTTACTTTCCAAATATTGAAAACGGTGAGTTCTAGTTTGAGTTAATTTATAACTTTTGATTATCGACTCAATCTCTTGTGGGATTTGACTCCGACAACCCCGTTGGGTATATTTGTTCTTAATAATGACCGCTGCCACCTCCCTTAATGGGGTGAGTTGTATTGAGAGTTAACAATTGTTCAATTGATTATTGGGTTTTTCTTCAATCAATATAGTAAGTGTTTAATTTCTTTCATGAATTGATTTCTTGCTAACAAACATGGGTAGCTAAAACCTCCACAACAAGGATTGTGGGAACCATTGTGGAATAACAAAGTAGAGTTAACATAGAATGATTCTAAACCAATATGAATGCATGTATTGTCCTTTCTTCATGATTAATGTTTCTTAACGATGCACAATGATAGGACATGCCCGATTTTTCTAAGTGCTTGAATTCAAGAAGTAGAGATTAGGAAAAGAGAGACCTACGCTTTTGAAATTAAGTTTCATTGAATAACTTGAGTTACTTTTGGCCATAGGAATGTTAATTTGGAATTATTAATAAATTTTAAAGTGAAATCATTAATGAGATCTAACCCGGTGATTGAGTATGGTCATCCAATAGGGGTAAATCAGTAATTTGGATGAACATGCATTTGTCAATTTTATAGGCTAAATATTGGGATAAATTACAAGTGTAATAACTCAACCTAGTTAAGAAGCAACGTGGAACACTTCCTAGCGTTAATTGCATAACTTTGATAACAAAACCATTTCACAATATTATCGCTGATTGTTTCTCCTTAAAACCCCTTTTAGGAAATAATTTAAATAAAAGCATAATTACGAGTATTAGTTCATATCTTGACCATATTCCCTGTGAGATCAACCCCAACCTTAGTGTGGTTAAGTTTATTGACAATGTGTCCACACAGGCTTCTTCAGAGGTATAATTTGAGCATTGTAAAAAAATATCACTGCTAAGCTGTGGGAATACGAATTATGATTGGATTTATTTCTTTTTATTTAACTTTTTAGTATTTATTTCTCATTTACTTATTCTTTTTGTCTTTGTTTAACACAAAGCTACCACTTGGTAACTGCCAAGTATTTGGAGGAGAAAAATCCCCCTAGTGCTAGTTGACCAAAACTTGAAAGCGGACACGCAGCAATGGCTCCGTGGTGGGAGACTTGAACGTATGGAGGCTAGACTAGCACCTGAAAGCTCACTCAGCAGAAAGTTAGCTCGACAAGCTACTTTAAGAGTGCAGACGATGCCCCTGAAGAAGTTGACAATGTTGGCCATAACAGAAGGGAAATAGAGGCCATAAACCACAATTCCCGCCTTCTATGCCTATGCTCCTCACTTCGATGATGACGAGGATCTCAATATTGATGAAGTCGGGTCAATAGGAGCCATGTACCCCCACCTCTACTTCACTAGGTAAATTTGATATCACTAGCACAATGATTCAACTACTTAATATGAAGGGAGTGTTTAGTGGTAATGCTTCTGTTGATTTAAATTTCCACCTCGATAAAATGTAAATGTAGTGGGAGCTTAGGGTCAATAGCGTGTGGGTTTGAGAACTCGATTCCGAGGAGGAAGCAAACTTTTGGATAACCGCTAAGGCCAGCTAACGCCTAAGGGTCTCTGTCAAGACACTTGGCGCCAAGCCTCCAGAACCAAGGTCGAAACCAATACAAAAATGGGATAGCTACAATAGAGCTGGGATAGGTACGAAAGTAGAGGATGAGAATGTGAAGGTAATTGAGGAAGAATGATGATATCAAAATGATCACACTAGCCTATGTGTTCCTCCAAAGGCTCGTGGGAGGGTGATGTAGAACCTCAACATTGGAGAGCATGATGGTTGAGCTAACAAAAGGAAAAGTCAAATTATCACCGAAGGACATTCCGCGTGAGATAGCTTTGGCATAAACCAGAGCGAGTCGCACGCCACAACAAAGAGTGCATTGAGCAGCAACCGGGCTAGATGTCCGCATCCCCGAACTAGAGGAAGAAGGGCGCACTCCCAAGAATACAAATGCAAAAATCTAAAGAATGACAAACTATTGTATGGATATAACTACTAGGAATGGAAAATCCATAGTTGAAAACACCCATTCCAGCTTGGCAATGGAAATAGAAAAGCGAAGGAGGTTGATATAAATGAGGAGGATGAGATTGTAAAGGTGTAATTGGAGGTAATGCATATTTGAACAATCCTTCAGCTTGGATGCAAATGATCTGCCGCTGGACAGAGGAAAGGTGAAAGAGTCCCCATAAATTTTCAGGCCTATCCTCGACTACCTTAACCTTTTCCTCGTAGAATGAAGAAGAAGGTGGATGATGGGAAATTTTAGAAATTTTTATCCATGCTATAGCAATTGTAAGTAAATATTACCTTGGTTAAGGCATTTGGAGATTTATGCCCGGGTATGCAAACCCTACGAAGGATTCGTGACCAAGAAATGATATGTGAGCTAAGAGCTAGTTGGAAATTTTCACCATTATAGTGCCATAGCCTGCCTGAAAGGAAGACCCAGGTGCCTTCATCATCCCATGCACTATCATAGATTTTGAGTTTACTAGAGCACTATGTCATTTGGAAGCTAGCATCAATATGATGTCGATAGTTGTGTCTTAAATAGTTGGGCTTCTGAGCTCCCATTCGATGACAATGCAGCCTATTGTTCGCGCACTACACGCTGAAAAAGCTCGTGGGTATCCCTCATGATGTGTCGGAGAAGCTAGACAAGTTCATCTTTCCCAAACTGAATTTTTTGATTTTAGATTGCGAAGGGATTTCGAGGTTCCCATCATTTCGGGGTGACCATTCCTTGCCACCGGGAGAGCCTTGGTGGATGTTGATGCTAGACCGCTATAAAGTTCGTGATAAATAAAGAAGAAGAGAGTCACTTTCAACATCTCGCTGGTCAAATGAAGCAAACAATGAGTTTCAAGTGGTTCCCGCTTATTGACGCTGAGTTGGAGTTTCTTGACAAATTTCGAGTAATAAGAGATCCACATCATTTCACAATATTAAATCAAGCGCGCATGGGAGGAAAATTGATGATGTGGTCGGTGAAGCCCGAGGCACCAAACTACCTACATCGTGCCGCGACGCAACACCAGACGCTTGGGAGGCAAACCACGTATCTTGACAAATATGTGTTGTAGTGTGCATGTGAAATAGGGACCGAAACCAAAATTGAAGTGTAGGTCTGGATTACGAGCCTCGCACGAATCGTAGTATGGTGGTATGGCTCATAGTCCCATTTGTAAATGGTAGCGTACTCTTAACAAATGCGTAAGTTCACACTATGATTGGTTATTATGAACGGTACCTACATGGTACAAGTCGAGTACCTACCGTCATGATGAACTATCATAAGTGCCAAAGTGCGTAAACTCTAACTTACAAGTCATGGTGGTGTCATCTGGTACGTAACCACTCCACGAACTCGCCTCTGCCTTGTGGCAAGTATTCTAAACCTTAAGCATGATGAAGGAATCCAGTCTTAGGTATGACCTAAGACTCATGGTACGAGCCGATCTGGGCATATTTATATGCCCAAGTGATACTCAAATGTGTCGTTTTTGCCTTGTTTATCCAACAATGTTTGTACTTTCTCATGTAAATTGTAGAAACGTGTGAATTCTATACTAACCAACATGATTAGCTGTTATTGCGTAGAAAACGTACTTTATGAGCTAAGATGGTACGTTGGGAGGAATCGGGAGATGGACTCGAGCCGGCAAGGAATTGGCCAAGGAAAGCAAGGAATAAGAGGCTCCGCGATGGAGCCGTGTCACGCCGCCATCGCGATGCGTTTGCCCGAAGATTTAATTGCAAGGATTCCAGAGAGGGTCCGAGTTCGTGCCGTGGCACGTTGGACCTAATTACTCGGAACTTGACATTCCGGGCTGAAGGTGCGCGTTCGCACCGTGTCACGTTGGGCAAGCTCCGTTGCATGCCATGCCACATTGGGGATAATTACTTGACGACCAAATTCCAGAGTCAAGGCTTTCAGACCCCGTGTCACTTGCGTTGCCCAAGCATGCACTCCGTGACACGTTGCTTGTTATTCCGGAAAATTCCCACGCATAAATAGAACACTTAGGTTCATTTTTAATTATTCGTACTTGGTGGAGCAAGAACGTGGGTTACAGGCAAATGAGGGGACGAAAATCTTAGGTTTCTCTCTATCTCTTTCTCCCTTTCTTTCAATTGTTTGTATGATTTACACTCATTTAACGATGTTTAATCCACGAACGAAGTGGCTAATTTTATTTCTTGCTGAGGTTATGAATTGTTGTATTGAAATGTAATTGTTGATCATTTGGTTTTTTCATCTTTTTCTTCCATGGTTGTTCTATTAATTTTGCTCTTACCGCATTAATGTTTGGCCAATGCTAATGTATATCTAAAAGTCCTAAGCCACTCGAGAGAGCACAAAATTGGAAAGTTGTAAATTAATAGGATATGATCTGTTCTTTGTTTGGGAAAATTGAGAATTGATTTACCTTCGTGATAGAAATATACCGAAAGTCGTATTAGTCAATATGGAATCTAGCTTTTGTATGGCTAGAAGATGAATTGCTTCTATCACGTAAATGTAGGTGGAAGGTTCATGATTCTTAAGTTGGATTAAATACGAGAGTTTTATCCATAGGCATAAGTTCCGACTAGCAACCGGAGAAAGATAAACCAACTTGTATCAATAATTAAATTTCTCTACATGTTCGTTTTAGCCTCGCATGCTCACATTCATAGTTCGACTCACTTGTATTTTCAATTTTAGACTTAGTATAAAATTAGATAACAAAAATATAAAAAAACTTTTCTTTACATCGTTGTTCCGCATTTGCAGAGTTACGCCTAATTGACACTCGAGTAGATTTTGTCCTACAGTCTGGGCCCCCGTGGGATCGATACTTGGCTTACTTGAGCCAATTACTACTTGTTCGACCACGGCACTTGCGTATAGTCATCCGCATACCAACAAGCTGCGCCGTTGCCTGGGACTGCAATTGGCGAAATTTTTTTCTTAAAGTGTTAGTTTGCTATTTCTTTATATTAGTGTTGACAACTTTGTCTTAGCCTGTATTTTGCATATCGATTCTGTTGAACACCGGCAAGGGACAAAGAGCTTCGTGGACCTATCCTTAGAGCCCAAAAGACAATTCCATCGCCAACGAGAGAAGCTCTAGAGAGAAAACTCAGCTGCTCGACAAACAACTCCGGAGCAACCACAAATCCACCACTTGCGCGGCAAGCAGCCAAGGCCCGAGGAAATGGCGCCTAGGCCGGTTCGCGATGTGGCAATCCCACATTCTAGCAATGTTACTTCTAGAATTCGCAAAACCCGGAGCCGAGGGAGGTTCGAGCTTAAAATGCAACATGGTGCAATTGCTACACACACGGCAAAGCTTCACGTGTCTCCTCACGAGGATCCAAAACAAATATCTTCAAAATTTTGGAGATAAGTGACACTACATTCGCCGGAGTGTCACCGTATTATGTCGTTTACATTGTTCCCATTCTCACTTTTGGGAGAAGCCGAAAGGTGGTCAAAGTCGAGCCACCCAATCTCCATCACCACGCGGGATGATCTTGCAGTTAGTTCTCGATCCTGCTCTTTCTATCCTGGGTGAAACAAACAAGACTTAGAAGTTAAATTCTAAATTTTAAACAAAGAGAAGGGAGAATCAGACAAGCTTCGGGAGATTCAAATCGGGCCAAGTAAGTGGATTGTCCTCATCACCACCAATTCAATGATGTGTCGGTGCACACTTTTATGAGGGCTTGGAACCCCACGTACCCTTATTGACTCAAGAAAATGGGACAAAGATTAAAAGACCTACGATGAAATAAGATATTTTTGTTGAATCATATTTCGCAGGGAAATACTGAGTGGAATGCGACTCTTCAAGGGAGGAGCAAGGAAAGAAGCTGGAGTCTTAGAGGTGGATGGTCACACATCGCTGGGATGCATAGTTGCGTTGCAAGATCAACTCAACACCCACTTCGGTAACATGAGCATGAATCGCCCTCAAGCCCCCAGCTAATGCAAGGCAGTTGTATTTGGTGTGTGAAGTGTATGGAGTAATGAACACTACCGAAAGTGTTTGTGGAGCAAATCGATCAAGGAACTTTGCTCAATGCACAAAGGAATAATCACCAACAACATGGTAACAAAGCCACAATTTAACCGGAGGAATAACCCGAATTTCTCTTGGGGTAGCAACAACCATCGTGCGTAGTTCGAGTCGTGGGGTGCAAAAGGAATCAAGGAGGGAAGCGTAACTACACGCAAAGATGTAAAAACAACAACGCCCTCCTCCACCACCATCACCCAAGATTGAGTGAGAGATGTTCAAGACTATGATAGCTAAACCAAGCTTTCTCAATCAAAAGGCCGACTATGTTAAATTGGCACCGATGTTAAGAATAATCGTTAGCTAATAAGGCGCTGGAGTACCAGTTTGGGCAAGTTGCTGGAGCCCAAAACACCAGCCTGGGAGGAGGACTTCCCAGCACACACGCACTCCCAACCCCAAGGTGTGAACGCAAAGGACCACAAGGAAAGGTTTGCAGCCAAGGAGTGGAACCGTAAAGACCACCTAAACAATGGGAGCAGCTAAACGAGAGGGAGCAAATGATGAAAGGCGGAAGAAAAAGGATGTCAATCGTAAAAGACCTCCACCCCGCGTCTTTAACGATTAAAGAAACACAAGGAGGAGGCGTGCTTCAAAAAGTTCATGGGAGGTGCTTAAACAGTACACATTAACTTACCTCTTGTCGATGTTTCTACGGAGGCCGAAGTACGCAAAGTACATGAAGGATATCGCATAACAAAAGTAAAAGCTGGACAGAGTATGCCACTAAGTGGCTCTTACGGAGGAGTGCACCTTCCGGGATACGTACGTATTGCCCACAAAGCTCAAAGACCCTGGAGTTTTGCCACGCGTATAACAATCGGGGCGTAGGTATCCGCCGAGCTCGCGGATTATGTGATTCGGGGAGGGAGCATTAACTTGATGCCGACCTCGGTATTCAAGAAGTTGGGGCTAGGGAGTCCTAGACAAACAATAGTGATCTTGCAGCTTCATGGATCGCTCCTTGGCAAGACAAGATGGTATTGTGGAGGACGGCCGGTGCAAGCTCCGCTCCCTTATCTTCCCTGCATTTCGTTGAAGCCGGGACTTCAAGCGTACGCGGAAGTCCCATTTATTTTGGGACGTACTTTCTTGGCGACCGGGAAAAGCGTAATAGATGTAGCCGGGCAGGGACGCTAACTATGCGAGCACATAACAAGGTGGAGGTGGTACCTGGATGTGTACAAGGCCACCAAGCTCCCGGGCCAGACGAGGAACTCGGTGATCAACGTGCTTGAGCAAGCCGATGTTGCTCAGGTGTTGAGACACGAGTTAATGGGAAAATTTCCGACAGGTAGCTTGATGATCACTTCGCAAAAATAAGAGTTCGTGATACGCTTATGACTTAAATTAGTCTGTTTATCTGGGTTATCTTATACATTTTCATGTGATTCTATATAAAAGTGAAGACATGTGATAACCAACATGATTAGTTTTTGTTTTGTAGGTTTTGATGACTTTTGAGGAACTAATCCATGAGTTGGTGAAGTAGAGGCTTGGAAACGAAATCAACACGCGAACGTCGGCAAAGAGGAGGCACAAAAACAGCCCACTCCGGCTGGGCTTCTGAACGTGCCACGGCAGTGTAAGTGCTCCACAACAGCCCAATTGGGCGTTGGCAACATGCCACTGTGTCAAGAATGCACAAGGAGGAGGCAACGCGCCGCTCTTGGGCACTGCCACGCCGGCTAACGCGGGAAGGTGCGCTAAGGTTGATTTCTTTTCGACGTTCTTAGCAGTTTTTCGTGATGCCTCCGTGTCATTGATACTTCCCGCGATACACTAAGGACACGTGAGCCGTTCCACGACAGCCACTAAGCACGTCCTCCATTTACTATAAATATGTAATCTCTTAGCCTCTAATTCCATTTGGTCATGATTTTATTCTGGAAAACTACCTAGAGTGAAGGGAGAAGTGGGGAGAACTCATCTAGGGTTTGTCAAATTCTCTCTATCTACCTATCCTTCGTAGGTATGTAGTTTGTGAGCAGATTAATAGTAGTGTAGAGAGTTTTATGAACATTGAGATGGCTGGTGAACCCTCTTCTAGGTTGAAGCCACATTGGTGATTGTGATTTTATGAAATTGTTCGAATTAAGTTATTGATTTTATTTTTTAATTTCAAAATTCATCAATGTAAATATATGGTATTTTTTTAAAAAATCATTATTCAATTTGGGTGATAGCTTGAGAAGGCATTACCTAGTCGACATGAGAATGTGAGGAGTATGTTTGTATCTCGTGAGAGACCTTCCGTGTTTGGATAGAAATATACCTAACACCGTGCTTGGTTGACACATCAAGCTATGAAAGACCAACTTGGGATGTCACATCACCACTCAACAAAGTAGTTGTGAGGCTAAGTTAAAGTTAAATGGTTAGACGTACGAAAGTCCCAATCGTTACCCCGTAATCCACAACATACCTGATTGCCCGCGACTAGAAAATTTAAACTCCTCGCTCACAATGATGCAAATGAGGTTGATTGCCGTGCTTAGGGGAGGCTCTCAAAGACCATGAACATGCAATTCTAGTTATGTGAAATAACAATTGATAGTTCCATGCTTATTCCATTGAAAATCGTAGTATCGCATGATTAATTGGTTTTAACTCTATGTTGCTCCTAGAGTAATTTCAGAATATTTCGTTGACCCAAACTTAGACTTAATTAATCTTACCCGAAAATGTCTATAACCACACTTGAGGTATTTAAGATCACACTAGAAATGGATAGTTAAAGGAATGGGTCTGGTCCCTGTGGGTTCGACAATCCAGTTCTTAAAAAGAGCCACTATATTACTTGCACGACCCGTACACTTACGGACGCGCTCGATGTGAAAAAGAGTCGTCAAATTATTGGCACTCGATGCGGGG
>JACEIK010003650.1:60443-156040 GCA_018107945.1 Datura stramonium | reverse complement strand
TAGGGCTATGGACGCTACCATGATATCAATATCAAGCTGAAAGCCTCTCGGGGGCAGGGAAAGCTCACAAGGGAGGTCCAAAATAATCTGAACATACCTATGTTGACACGTATTTCTCAGGCACAGGGTTGACTGAACCCTTACCCTACTCGGTGCTAGACACTACTCCTAAAAACATGCATATGCTCTCAATCATTTTTCAACGAAGATGAGCCATCATCTTTCAATGAATCTTAATCATAATAATACATGCATAATTTGAAAACATATCATGTGGAGCCTTGGCTCAAGCCATACCACAATTAGAAAAGTGGGAGTCTAGACTCCAAAACCTAGTGGTAAGCTAATAACATGAAATTAAAGTAAATCATGAAACATACTTTATCATATGGTGATAATGCTCAAAACACACTTCCTTACGAAGTATGAAGCGGACGTTGTCAATAAAGAACCAAACTACAGGTTGGGGTCGATCCCACGGGGAATACGGAAGGATGTATAAAAAAGCTAGTGCAAGCTTTTTAGTGAATTATTTCCTAAGAGGGGGATTTGTAAAAGTAATAAATAACAATGTTGAGAAATTGATTGTTGTTTCCAAATTAATGCAACTAACTAGGGTAAGTGTTCCCCATGACTTCATAACCACAAGATGTTTTATACTAGTGATCTATTCTGGTGCTTAGCATGCAATATCGGTAAGTTAATTTCACCTAAATAGTTGGTCCCATATTTAGATGATTATCACCATGACACTTGGTTCGTCTACGGGTGTATGCTTTACTAACCCTTACCCTTGATATCAGATTAGCTATTCCCGGACAAGGTCAAGCTATTAGATGAGTGTTGATAGCCTAAAATCTCCATTGTTAATCCCTTTTCGCATTCACTACCTCCTTGGTCCGATAAGTAAGAATAAGGCAAGTTCTAACGTTTTAAACCATCAAAAAAACAATTAAAACGAAGGAAGAAAAAATACATGCATATACTCCATTCGAGAATCACTAAGTATTTTACCTATGTGTGTTAATTTTTCATGGTTCTCACATCCCTAGTTCTGGAGGTTTTAGCCTCTCATAATTATAAGTAAATTAATTGCATTCATAGACAAAATCTTAAATTAATACTTACAATGATGAAAAGAAGAAACTCACTTGATTATTGCAAAAATAAAGAACAACTTTACAATTGTATCTAGAAGTACGTCTTCAAAACGTGTTAATACTTTTCTAAACTTCTCTAAAACTTATTGTGAAATTTAAAACCTCAAGACTTGAAACTTCCAAACCTCCAAACTTAATAGCTATTACATGAAAATAAAGGGGTATTTATAGTAGTATATTTATGCTTTGCTTGTTCCTTGATGAATTCTACTTGGGATTTAAATTTCCTTTTCCTAATTTAAGTGGGAGACCCATTTTTGGGTGTTAAAAGGCTTTTCCGCGTCGCACCTTCCAAAACCGTGTCACAAGTGCCACGTCGCATGTGCCACTGCGCCGAGAAAAAAGCTGTTGCGCACCTNCACCTGCCATCACGGGAGAAGGGGCTATTGCGTGTGCCTCATCGCACTGGGACAAGGATGACTCACGCATGCAATAGCGCCGCAAGGACAGGCATCTCGCGCATGGCATATCACTGGGAAGAGGGCTTCTTCGTGCTAGGCATAGCGCCAATCGCATGGCACCTCGCGCGTGGTAGTGTGCCATTTTTGTTTTCTCGTGTTCTTGCTTAATTCAATCCTTCTTATTACACTTTATTTCAAACGTCTTAAATACATTCAAATCCATCATTTTTAGCCCTGAAAACATCTCATAACATGCGTTTGCTAATTTCACAAATATATTACATAATCACATGCAAACACCCATAATTTATTCTCAAAACATAGTAAAGTACGGAGAAAAGTAGGTCTATGAAGTGCGTGACTACGCCCTTCATCAACACCCCTCACTTAAACTATTGTTCGTCCTTGAACAATCTACTACTTTCCTTATAATAATTAAGCACAAAATTCATCCTACGAACAGGTCTACTTACATTTAGTATCATGTGACACATCAATGAAGATCAAACAACTCACTCGCATGCATATAGGATCAACATTACAATGTCAAAGTTCGAAATCACTTAGCTTTTGAAAACTAACTCATCAAGACATATTTTGGGCCAACATGAATTAAATGTAATTAGCAATAAAGATTAAACCAAAGTCTTACCATTGTGCCCCTTACAATTTAGAGAGATTCCCTTTTCTCACACAAGATATAAGTCAATATAAACTTAGGTATACGTAAAATAATTTCTATTCACTCTCCCAAGAACTCAACATACATGCAAAAGATGACTCATAGGATTGCCCTTAGTGTAATGCTCCGCTAATATAGAATTATGAATCAAGGATCAACTAGGACTTAAATTTGGTTGTAATGTAAGCTAAGGGACAGGTAGGAACTATTTGGCCAAGTTAGTGACTAATCTCCCTAAGCACTTTAATACTTCACAACACTTTAAATTTTTTAGCACTTTCTTCAATTTCCAAATTTTTCTCCTTATACCTCCTTATTTTTCAATTTTAAAACTTGGGTGACTAGTGAGAATTTTTCTTTTAAGATTGAGCTCATTCACACTTTTTTTTTCATCTTCAACTTTTCAAAGCTCTTTCTTCTTTTTGTTTTCCCACTAACACTCATCCTCCTTGTTTAGAAAATTTTTACCTTTTTCTTTTCTTTCAATTTACCACACTTTTTAGCTTTTCCCTTCGCTTTTCCCTTCGCTATTCCCTTCACTTTTTCAATTGTGCTCCTTTCCTACAAATTTTTTTATTAAAGTGCTCTAGGAGTCATTTGGATCAAATACAAGTCAATAGAACAAAAAGGGATTAAGCTTGTAATATGGCTATCAAAAGAATAGGCTAAGGCTCAACATTCCTAACTAGGATAATTACATAAAGGTAGGTAAACTAGGATAAAAACAAGGCTACCAAAGAAATGCCTATATCACTTCCTCGATACATCATTCTTATTTCGCTTTGCACACACACCGGGCAAGTTCTAGACATCAATTTACAAGCATGGAGTATATCAAAAAAAAATTCCTCACCCATTGGCATAAAATGGTTTAAAAATGGAAATCAATATCATATAAACACACATATTCATATTGCATGCATAACGTAATTAAGCCCATTTTTTCTTTTCAAGAACAAGAGTGAATTTCCAATAGACTAGATGTTTCTTCATTTTTCATGCATTTTTGAGTGAATTAAATAAAGTCTCAATTATACGTAAAGTGAAGCACCTATCATCCATAAGGCTCAAGTATTGTTCTTCCTAATGACTAATTTACCCTTAAGATGGTCGTCATCCATCCATCATCGGGCAAAGTCATGAGTCAGTGACTAAAAATAAATAAAAATAAAAATCTAGAATCTCTAGTCAGTTCTAAGGGACTATCCACCGGAAAAGCACCGAAAACAAAAATCGGAGGAACCCAAAATAAAATAAACTAAACTATTACACACAAACAAGCATGCAAGATAGATCATAAATCCCAAAGAAAAACTAGGCCTACCATGTGCAAATTTAGCATTTAAAGAATGCATGGTAATATGAAGTTCACTTCTCCCACCCCACACTTAATTGGTTACACCGTCCCCAGTGCTAAAAAGTAATAGAGTGAAAGAAGAACTCCATGGGCCTCCACTCTTCGTCGTTTGTGGGTATAAGAACAACTTCCCCTATCTATATATTTCATGCTCAAATTGTTTTATTGAATATTATGAGTTATCACCTGCAGACTTGAACAAACACATAAAATCGAAAAACAGATTTATCTTGGGTTGCCTCCCAAGTAGCGTCTGATTTAACGTCGCGGCACAACACAGATATCTTGATTACTCAGACTTCATCAAGATAATTGTTGGGACCATGGTCACATTTTTGTTGCTTGTTTTACCAAGATAACCTGTGATACGTCAGAAAATATAAAAAACAAAAAATAGGAAATAAAGACTAAAAGTTAAAACACAAACAATTAATCTAACCCTAAACTATATTCCCCGGCAACGACGCCACTTTTTGATAACGCTCAAACCGCATCTCCTTACGAAGTATGAAGTGGACATTGTTAATAAAGAACCCAACTAGAGGTTGGGGTCGATCCCATAGGGAAGATGAAAGGATGTAGAAGAATGCTAGTGCTTAAGCTTTTTAGTTAAATATTTCCTAAGAGGGGAGATTTGTAAAAGTAATAAATAAAAATGTTGAGAAATTAATTGTTGTTTCCAAATTAATGCAACTAACTAGGGTAAGTGTTCCCCATGACATCATAACCACAAGACCTTTTATACTAGTGATCTATTCCGGTGCTTAGCATGCAATATCGGAAAGTTAATTTCACCTAAATGGTTGGTCCCCTATTTAGATTATTATCACCACGCAACTTGGTCTGTCTATGGTATATGCTTTACTAACCCTTACCCTTGATATCAGATAAGCTATTTCCGGACAAGGTCAAGCTATTAGATGAGGGTTGATAGCCTAAAATCTCCGTTGTTAATCACTTTTCCCATTCACTAACTCCTTGGTCCGGTAAGTAAGAATAAGGCAAGTTCTAATGTTTGCAACCATCAAAAAATCAATTAAAACGAAGGAAGAAACAAAACATGCATAAACTCCGTTCAAGAATCACTAAGTATTTTACCTATGTGTGTTAATTTGTCATGGTTCCCACAACCCTTGTTGTGGAGATTTTATCCTCTCATAATTATAAGTAAATTAATTGCATTCATAGACTAAAACTTAATTAATACTTACAATGATAAAAGGAAGAAACTGACTTGATTATTGCAAAAATAAAGAAGAACAACTTTGCAATCGTATCTCGAAGTACGTCTTCAAAACGTGTTAATACTTGTCTAAACTTCTCTAAAACTTATTGTAAACTTGAAAAACTCAAGACTTGAAACTTTTAAACTTCCAAACTTAATACCTATTACATGAAAATAAAGGGATATTTATAGTAGTAGATTTATGCTTTGCTTGTTCCTTGATGAATTTTACTTGGGATTTAAATTTCCTTTTCCTAGTTGAAGTGGGAGACCCATTTTTGGGCATTGGAAGCCTTTGCTGCGTCGCACCTTCCAAAGCCGCATCGCGTGTGCCACTGCGCCGAGAAGAAAGCTCTTGTGCACCTTCCATCGCGCGGGAAAAGGGGCTGCTGCGCGTGCCTCATCACGCTGGGATAAGGCTGCCTCGCGCATGCCATAGCGCCACAAGTACAGGCGCCTCGCACATGGCATAGTGCTGGGAAGAGGGTTGCTGCTCGGCAGGCATAGCGCCAATGGCCTGGCGCCTCGCGTCTCATGGCAGTGTGCCATTTTTGTTTTCCCGTGTTCTTGCTTACTTCAATCCTTCTTCTTCAAATTTATTTCAAATGTATAAAATACGTTCAAATACATCATTTTTAGCCTTGAAAAAATCTAATCACATGTGTTAGCTAATTTCACAAATATATAACAAAATCACATGCAAACACACATAATTTATTCTCAAAACATAGTAAAGTACAGACAAAAATATGTCTATGAAGTGCGTGAGTACGCCCTTCATCATATGGGCTTGCCCAAACTTATACATACTTTGAGATAGTTAAAGTCTTGGAAATAAACATGGGTAATTCGAAATCATACTTTCATCATAAACATTTCACCATACTTGGAAGCATAGATCATAATCTCAACCTTTCATGAACTTTCATAATTGGGCATTATAATTGTAAGAATTTGAAATCATAAATTTGTAATTGAAAACATTATAAACATGCCCATGAATCCGGAAACAACAATAGAGACATGAAGAGAATTTACCCATGATAGATACTTGGAGATTTCACAAATTGGGTTAAAACCCCGTAGATTCATCAACTTAGAGTCACATGAACTTATGAGAGAATTTGGGCATGGGAGTGAAGGAATACTCCCATTCATAACCCTACATACCTGGGTACTTTTGATTTCACACCCTTCTTGAATGCCCAAAGGAATTTGAGGAGAATTGATGAATTCTAGATTGATCACCCTTAGGAACTTTCTAGCCTTGCATACATGGAGGGGGATTGGCTTAAAATGAGTTAAACCCTCTTAAAGCATTCCTGACTAAGCTTAAAATGATGTAGTTTAGGACTTAGGAACTTAGGAATTATGGAAAAGACCTTAATAAATTCGCAGGAAAAATCGCACAGCCAGTCCCAACGAGGGACTGGATGAGTTGTTACCATGACGATAACTCGTCGTCTGCTCTTGTTGCCAGCACTGCAAACCATAACTCTGCTTGTCACCGTGAGGGACACCATGACTCGTGTTGTACTTTCACGACCCGAACATAGGCCCGGATGGAGACATGGGAAAAAGAACCTCGAGAGGCTCAAAGTCGACCCATGGCATGAACATGACAACTAAAGCTCAACATAATAAATGCGTAAATCTAACATGTGAAATAGCGGATGTTTGAGAATATAATAACATCTGAACATCTGAATACATAACACGTTCTGAAGCTGAATACATACTATATTTGATAAGCCTCTACATATTGATGAGTTTATAGGACAAGACCCCAACTAACTCACTAAAGTCTGAAACTGACAATACTGAATATAACTGATAAGAACGGCCCTCGAAGGATGAGGATTCACCAACTCTGACTGGGAGATGCTAACACTGAAGATTTGGATAGCAGCGGGACTGAGCTTGAATGTCTGAGGAAGGCTCATAAAACGATACAACATAGAGTATGCGGTCAGTATATGGAATGTACCGAGTATGCAAGGTAAGTAGAACCATTAAGTAAGTAAAATCAGAGATCATGCATATCATGAACATTTCATCATAAAAGTTTTAGAGTAGGGCTTGCATGGTATTATCTTAAATCATCACTTAAACATAACTGAATATCATAACTGAATCGAATGACCCAAAGCTGAAAACCGATAATCATAAGTAAAACTAAACATTGGGTAAAACATGCTAAAAACATAATATCTTAACTGATGAACATGCATAACTAAAATCATGAGAAACAATGGGAGACTAGTCATATAACCGACATTACCACGATAGAGCTTACTTGGTCTTGACTATTACACTCAAGTGGACAGAGCCATCCAAAGCCTTGTCAGAGCTACGGATGCTACCATGATATCGATATCAAGTTGAAGGCCCCTTGGGGGCAAGGGAAGCTTAAAAGGGAGGTACCAAATAATCTGAATATACCTACGTTGGCACATAGTTCTGAGGCATAGGGTTGACTGACCCTTAGCCTACTCGGTGCTAGACACTACTCCCAAAAATATGTATATGCTTTCTATCATTTTTTCAATGAAGCTAACCATCATCTAGAGACGAAGCTGAATCATGACATGAATACATATTCTGAAAACATAACATGCAGAGCATTGGCTCAAACCATACCACAAGCTGAACAAGAGTGGGAGTCTAGACTCCAAAACCATGTGGTAAGCTAATAACATGAAAGTTAGATAAATCCTAAACATACTTGATCATATGGGCTTTCCCAATACTTAAACAGGCTTGAATATAGGCTTTAATTACTCAAAAAATGAATATAGACATGGGTAATTTGAAATCATACTTTCATCATGAACATCTAATCATAACTAGAAGCATGAATCATACTCTCATCTTTTCTTGAACTTCCATAGATGGGAATCTTATTTGTAAAACTTTGAAATCATAATTGGTAATTGAAAACATTTCAGCATTTAAAACATGCATAGAGAATACCCATGATAGATACTTAGAGAATTCACAAGTTAGGCTAATAACCCATTATATTCATCAACTTAGAAATCACATGAAATTGAAGAGGTATTTAGCATGGGAGTGGATGGATACTTCCATTCATAACCCTACATACCGAGGTAAGCTGAATCTAAACTTGAAGAACTTGAACTTCATTTAATATTCAAATTTAAAAAAATTGATGAATTCTAAGATTGATCACCCTTAAAGCTTCTAGGCTTGCGTGCATGGAAGATGAGTTTAGAAATGGTTAACCCCTCTTAAAGCACACCTATACGAGCCCAAAATGGCGTATTTTAGGTCTTAGGAACTTAGAAGTGATGGAAAAGCCCTTAATAAATTCGCGGAAAATACACATTGCAGATTCCTTGAAATTTGGATGACTTCGTCGTCAGGACCAGCTCATATTCTACTCTGGTGCACGGCCTTTGGAAGCTTATCATCAGCGGTCACCACGACTCATGGTGTACCGATGACTCGTGTTGACTAGTCATTGGGCCTTAAACCTTCAACATCAAGTCAAACTCTTGACTGACCAACTTAATGACTAAAGTGGTGGCGACCACGACTCGTGGCTTCACCGGTGAGTTATTTAACCCAAAAAATCAACCAAGTCCCTCTCCACTTCACGAAGTAAGCTAACGACTGCGTGGTGCACCTCATGAGTCAATGGATGACTCGTCACGCTGACCTGGTGCAAAAAAAATATTGAATTTCTCATTTCAGCCTCGGGTTTGATCTTAGGAGCTTGCGGGTATTACATGTACCCTAACGACTGCATTGGTAGCCCAGTGATTAGGAACTTTACCCAAAAATTCAACATCGAGGCAACCTCGGCCACGACCAACCCCTAACGACTCTTTGCCCTAACCATGAGTCGTTGCTTCTCTATGGTCACCCACCCAGACCCTGAGTTCTGCCACTCTTCCCTCCCTTCACGAGTCACTCCCAAGTTGTGGGGTACTTCACGAGTCAACTGGATGACTTGTCTTATGACTTGATGCAAAAATTTTACATTTCTCCATTTTGAACCTCGGGTACGATCTTAGGGCTTTTGAGTTATTAAAATATCTCCCCTTGGAACAATTCGTCCTCAAATGTGAATAACATGCGAAAGTGGGGAATAGAACTTACATCTCAAATGCGGAACATCAAAAGCTAAAACTAACGAAGTGATTTATTAAAATACATGGGCGAACTTAATTCATGAATCACACATACATTTGTTGACATGAAAAGAAAGCTGGGGCAGCATGAATTGAACATGAAATTAAATGAAATTACTAAGGAGGAAGCTGATACCTCAAGGTGACTAAACCAAAGATATATCTTTAGTATTTGGCCATCATATGCATTTTGAAGCTTCCCACATACATCCCTCAATATGTTTATTCCTCCTAAAACCTTTCTCTTGAAGCTACCTTCGTTTCCTAGCTTTCGAACACGATGATCAGTATTTCAACGGAACCTCTTTGTAACTAGGCTATCCCTTCAATCGCTCTCCCTGGGGACAACCGCTGGATCACGCATACTTTTAAACGTCACATGAAGCTATGCGCGCCAATTATGAGGCAACTCCACCTCATGGGCCACTTTTTCAACATGTCTCACAATCTGTATGGGCTAACATAGCGGGAGCTGAGTTTCCCCTTCTTTACGAACCTCATCACTCCCTTCACGGGGGGACACCTTAAAAAACACCCAATCAACAACTTAGAATAGTTCTCTCCTCACATATGCATTGGACTTTTGAAGACTTCGGGTTGTTTTCAACCTTTCCCTTATAAGCTAAACTTTCTCCATAGCCTCATGGCTGAATCCGGTCCTAACAACGTAGCTTCACCGACTTCAAACCAACCAATGGTGATCTACATATATGCCAATAAAGAACCTTGAACGAATTTGTAATACCCAGGGAAGACCTAAGAGGAGAATAGACTTTCGGGATTGAATTTGAAAAGTGCATAAAGCGGCAAAAACATCACGAGAATGAACCACCGAATGACTCGTGGTATCAAACCACGAGTCATTGTATATTGTTGTTGGTTGAAAGGATGGTGGTAATGGAGACAACGAGAGGTATGATGAGCCGTTGTGGGATACAATGGGCCATCCTTTGTAGTCGTGGTTAGGAGTCGGGTTGGGCAGCGGTGGAAACAGGGCCGCGACCCATTAGAAGCCACGCGGGTCGTTGGTTGTGGTCATAATTGGAGGGTAAGATTTTCAGTGTGGGTGACGTGTTGAGATCACGACTCGTGGAAACCACAGTCGTGGTGGCTCGTGGTAGAGGGTTCGGTTTTGTGATGACCAAGCAACGGGCGTATGACGAGTCATGGGTTGAAGGCACAGGTGGTCGTATCGAACCGTTGTTTGGATTTGAGACTAGGTCATTTAGCATCCCATTCAAAGACACGAAGGGTCATTGGTGATTTCCAATGACCGTTGAGTTTCCTGTGGGTTCCATCAGGCCAGTTTTCAAGGCGGAGGTTCATTAAGGGTATTTTTGACTTTTCATGATATAAGTCCTAAACTAAATTGTGGCTTGGAAAGTTTGGGTTTTTAAGAAGATAATCCTTCTTAAACTCCCATTCATGAATGCAAGAACTTTGAGAGGTGATTCAAGGGGAGATTTCAAGCTTTTCACCTCAATTCTTTCAATTTCATTCTTGGGCTTTTAAGGAGGGTTAGGAGTTGATAATCCGGGCATGTAAGGTCATCAATGGGTGGATCCTTTCACACCCATGCTCTGCTCAATGATTTTACCACCAACATAAAAACTCATGGGGTTTTGTATTTGATTTGTATAAATTAAATGATATAATTATGGGTATTGTGATTTTGAAATCTTATAATAACCTCTTAGCGATTTTGATCATCTTTCAAGAGTTAAATTTAATATAACTATTGTGATTTTGAATTTCTAAACAATTAAACTTGATTATGCATGCCTAGTGAAGAATAATTTGAGTCCGCATTAATCCATTGGTGTTGTTTTTGATAAGCCCAACATGAATTATGAATTTATTTATGAATTTGTTATGTTATCTATTATGAACTTATGAATTTCAAGCTTATTAGTTCATGATCTAAAAGTATTTCGTATTTTATTAAGCATGAATTATGTTTTGGCCGACCATGGGCCTCCAAGTCATGGATAGCTCATGTATGTTCAAGAATGTTTACGATTATCATACTTCCAACTAGCCCATAATCTCATGTATGTATTATTATGAGCACTATATATATTTTGGGAGTAGTATCGAACCTTTGAGTAGGTTCGGGGCTCATGTTAAGCCCCGTATCTCATGAGCTACGTGTCACGCGTAGGTATGTTGGGACCCTTCATGTTTGTCCCTATGCCAAATGGCCCTATTCATGTGTGATCACGCCCTTCATGGTTCCTACCCTTGGGAAAGGTACGAACACCCTCCTAGACTAGGGTTACAAGTCGGGCTTCATGTATGCTCATTAGGATTTATGGTTAAGAGAATCTCCCACTTTATTACTCATGTTTTATGCATGTTTATGATTATGAATGTTGGCTCAGAGATTATGTTAAATGAGATCTTATTATGATTATGACTATGTTTATGTTACGAATGTTTGAAAACCATGAGCCTTATGTTATACTCGATAATTATGTTATGAGCATGTTGTCCTACTCTTATGATCATTGTAGAGTTTTATGCACGTATTTTAAATGTCCATTTTACTTACCTTCAAGTACTCGGTACATTCCATATGCGTCGCATACTTTCTATGTTGTATTGTCTCATGATACGGAGTCCTAGTTCTCGGGCGCATCCTCAGTAGATAGATTTAGATTTGCTCTGCGTATTTGGTGAGTCCTCATGTTACGAAGGATACATGTTCACATATATGTTATTCCTTCAGTTTTGGGATATTGGATTAGTTGGGGAGTTGTCCCATCAATCCGCCATTCAGTTTAGAGGCTTATTATACTAAAAAGTTATATTCCCTTGTATTGTATAAGTATTGTCTTTGTTTTTCCCTCATTTTATGTTATGATCTTTATATGTTAAGTATTCCGCATGTGATTGAATTAGATGTATGCTCATGTCATTGCCATGGGTCAACTTAGGTTCTCCTCGGGGCTCCCTTGTCCCATGTCTCAACGATCTGGGTGTATGTTTGGATCGTGACCAAGAACCATCTGAATCTTTGGAATGGTAGTTGTTACATTATATGAAATTTGATGAGGAGTAGCTGATCATCCCAACTACCCTTGAAATCAATCACACACTCTCAACATGTCCTCAAGAGTCTAAATGAGTCGGATTACGGCCCAGGCCAGATGCATTTGCGCGTGAAATGTTGTACTAAGCTCAACACAGTAAGTCCCTTCAAAACAATCTCCAAAATTGGGAAGTGGCGAGTACCTCTATCTAATATGATGGACAAGGGCACTCCATGCAACTAAACTAGCTCCCGAATATACAACTTAGCATAATCCTCATGAGAATCGGTAGTTTGGTGGTAGGAAATGGGGTACGCTTTAGTCAAATTGTCTATAACCACAGAAATAGGAGTCATACTATCGGCAGTACGAGGCAACCACAGCAGAAAGTCCATGTGATTTCCTCCCACTTGAGTAGGAATACTAATGTCTTAGAAGCACCTCCGGGTCTTTAATGCTCCAAGATTCACCACAATGACAATTTCGGACACTTAGCCACAATCTCTGCTATGTCCTACTTCATGCCATTCCCACCAATACACTTTCAAGGTCATGGTAGATTTTAGTGGAACTGGATGTCTGAGAATATCAAGAACCATGAGCCTCATGCAACACCAAAACCACTTAATTCATCAACTTTTGGAAATACACACAAATGACCTAATATCACGATGCACCATCTCCCCCTTGGGAGAAGACCTCCACCTTTTGATTGAATAGCTTCCTTCAACTTTAAAAAAATAGGATCCTCATCTTGTCTGTGTATAGAAGCCCGATCACCAAGAAAAGATTTTGATGCATTGAACAATGACATTGCCATCGGTCGAGTCAACAAGATGAACTCCTAGTCGTGCAAGTTGATGCACATCCTTCACTAAATCTATCTTCTCCTCATCTACATAGGACACACTCTCCATAGAAAGCACACTAAGAGCATACGCCACTACATTGGCCTTGTCTAGGAGTGATATAGGACACTCATATCATAAATTTTAGAAGCTCTAACCACCTTCTCGGTGTAGAATTTAGATCCTTACGGGTAAACACGTACTATAGGATTTTGTGGTACGTAAACACATACACATAGACCCCAAATCTGAATAGTTTCTCCAAATCTTCAAGGAATATACTACCATGTAGCCAACTAGTCATGAGTTGGATAGTTCTTTTTCATAGACTTTCGATTGCACGGAAGCATAGGCTATAACTTTACCGTGCTGCATCAATACACAACCAAGGGCGATTCTGGGGGCATGCAATATACCACAAACCCATGTACCCTCGAGGTAGAGTCAATAGTGGTGTTGAGTGTGGTAGAGTCTTCGGCTCTTGGAATCTCTTCTTACAGACCTCAAACCATTGAAACTTGACATTCTTCTTGGTCAACTTAGTCAACGGTACTGCAATGGATTAAAATCCTTCCATAAACCTCTGGTAGTGACCGGCTAAGCCCAAGAAATACCTAATATCCTAAGGACTCATGAAAATGAGCCATTTCTTCAGCACTTCTATCTTTTGAGTCCACTATACACACCCTCACTTTACACCACATGACCCAAAATGCTACCAAGTCCAACCAAAACTCACATGATGAATTTAGCATATAGTTGGTGATGAGCCCGCAAGTGTACGGGTTATGCAAGTATCTGATGGCCCTTTTAAGAACCGAAATTTTGAACCCACAGGGACTGGCCAATTCAGCTAACTATCAAGTTCAAGTGTGATATTAACTTTCGCAAGTGTTGATTCTAAGAGGTTTTCGAGAAGGTTTAATTAAGTCTAAATATGTCAACGAAATAATGCGAAGTACTCACAAGACAACATAGAGTTAAAACCGAGATAATAATGCGATACTACGTTTTGCAATGGATTAAGTATTAAACTATCAATTTTCGTCACACATAATTAGAATTGCATGTTCATGGTCTTGAGCCTCTAAACACGACAATCTAGCCTCTCTGCATCATTGTGACGAGGATGCTAATTTCTAGTTAGTGGGCAATCAGTATGTTGTGGTTTACGGGGGAAAGCGATTAGGGACTTTCGTGCATCCTAACATTTTAACTCAACTTAAACTCACAACTACTTCTTGAGTGTTGATGTGATAATCCCAAGTTAATTAATAACCTAGTTTGTCAACCAAGCAAGGTGTTAGGTATATTTCTATCCACGAGCAAGATTATATCGTGAGATACAAACATGCTCACTCACATTCTCATGTGTCATTCCGTGTAATGCTTTCTCAAGATGTGCCCAAGCTAACATATATGTTTTTATGGTAATCAATCATAAAACAACCAAAAATCCATAATATAGGAACAAAGCGACAATCAACCAGCAATTCCCAGAAAACAAATGCTTAAAATCACAATCATATCTTGTGGCAACCACAGAGGAAGGGTTCTAGCCACGCATGTTAAATATAATTACAAGAAAATTTGTTTAGAGTAATATACTTACAAGAATAGATGAAAAGAAACCAGAAAATATGAACCCGATAGGAGTTCTTTCAAGTCTCCTTCGCGCCTCCTTCGGTTTTTCCGAGAAAATCCCGTGTCAAATGATTTTAGAAGCTAAGGAGTTCAATTTATACTATCTTGAAAAAATGCAAAATTTGGCTTGGCTGGTGGAACAACAACGTGTCACGGAGCTGAACGCCTAATTGACCTCCGTGACACGAGTACTTGCGTACCCTCCTTGGAATGTGCCAAAAAATGCAATTTCGGCCAAGTGTTGCCGCGTTGACGGCGTGCCATAGCCCCTATCCGCGCTTGAGTGCGGTTATTGCATGTTTTTTCTTGTTGAATTTCACCTTTTGCTCTTGATTCCATTCCCCCACTTCACCAAATCATGAATTAGTTCCTCAAATGCATTATTAACCTTCAAAATAAGGACTAATCATGTTGGTTAGTATATATTCACATTTACATAAATCACACTAAGGAATGTATATAAATAAGTAGATAAACAAGACTAAATTGATTTATAAAGTAGCACTTGGGCATGCAATTATGCCCAAGATCACAACCCACACTTAAAGTCTTGTTCGTCCTCGAACAAACTTTTTACATCCCATGCACATGAAGACTCACACAACTAATTTAGCAAGATAATTCCAAGCTACGGCTATAATGATTATGTAAGTTAGCAAGTTACAAATAGAGCATGCAAGTTTTATTCCTTAAAATTAAGTAAAACTATGTTAGGACTTCCTAACCTCCAAGAAGTGACTCTCAATCTAAGCAAGACTCATACCAAAATCAAGCCCGATCAAGAAATCCAACATGAATTCTATCCTTCATTAAACATATTGCCCTCACAACAACAAAGTTACCCATTTTAACTTAGTGAATTTTCAAATAACACCATGTATGGGTATATGAATAAAAATTGCAGCTCGCACTCACAAAAGAAATTCACATGCATCATGTAATGACCCATAAGCTTGCCCTTAGTGTGTTTTACTCCACTAATTTAAGGATGTATAAACGTAAGATCAAGTAGGACTTAATGGGTTGTAATGTAAGCTAAGGGACGGGTAGTGTCTGGCAGTAATAGTGACTATCTCCCCAAGCGCTTTTGATACATCCAATATTCATTAAGGACATCTCTTTTCTTACTTCCTCCTCATTCTTTTCAATCTTGAATTTTCTCTTCTTGTTCCCATTTCTTTAAGCACACTCGGCTTAGTAGTAAGGAGTACTTAAGCAAATTTTTTATTTTTTCATTTTTAAATAACTAATTTTAGTTTTTTTTAATATTTAGAATTTTTTAATTTACACAAGTGCACCTTTGTCCTTTCTCAACTTTCACAACTTCTACTTTTCCTTCTTTTCACCTTCTCCTCCTTCACTCTTTGGAATTTTTTTTTCACTTAGCGCTTAGGAGTTTTGGATCAAGCTCAAGGCCAATGAAAGACAAGGGATTAAGCTTATGTTGTAGCTATCAAAAGAATAGGATTAAGGCAATGGGGCTAACTAGGATTCAATATTCCAAGGTAGGTAAGGCAGGATTAAATATTTGGCTCATTCAAAGAAATGCTAAATGGGTTTCCTACCTCTACATCCTTCATTTCGTTTTATAAACACACCGAGCAAGTTCTAGACACTCCTGATAACGCGAGAATAATCAAAAACCTTACACTCATGGCACATGGTCAATTCAAGACATACTCATTTGATTTTTTTAGCACCGGCTAATCACAAGAATTCAAACATTAAGCTTTAATCATACCGAGTCAAATTCAAGGCCTAGGTGTCTCAAACATAGGCATACCACTTACATATACACTAAACATACTTGCATCTTACAATCATTTATAACACATAACAAGAATATCAAGCCATCAATTAGCTACGAAAACCTATTGACTAATTTTCCTCAAGACGGTCGTCATCCATTCGTCGTCGGAAGCCAGGTCCTAACTATGACTAAAAAATTATATACAAACAAAGAAAAAAAAAATTTATTCTTCGGTTCAAAAGCCCAAGGCAGGAAAAGGAGCAAGAAAAGAAAAATATGGTGAGGAAGTCATGCTTAACTCACAAATTTTTTTTAATTTTCTCTAAGCATTACATTCACCAAAAATTGTTAAGCACAAAAATTTTGAAATTTCCCTCACCCCACACTTTAATCATGCTATGTCCCCATAACATCAACTTAACATTTAAAGAGGTGAGAAATACTCCCTGAGGAGGCCTTTAGGCCTAGCTAACGACATGCTTTTCTTTAATGTTGCACAAGTGGGTGTTAGGCCCCACGCTTTTTCTCTTCCATGTTTGTTAGCTTCCTCCTCCCACGGGTACTCAGACTTTCCCCTCCATCGTAACTTAACTTTCCACCAAAAACAACAAAAAGCTAAAAAATAAACTCTAAAAACAACTCCAATGACGAAATTAGAAATGAACACGGGTACCCTTGAGTTGCCTCCCAAAGCGCGCCTAATTTTACGTCGCGGCACGACGTATTACGTTTCACGCTTTTCCTCCACCTTGAGGATATGAATCTCAGCCCTAATTTCTTCTCTAATTTCCTTTTGTGTTCTAGGGGTGGTGGTGAGAAATTGTAAGGACCAACGTGGAAATGTAAGCCTTGGCGTTTGACCATTTAAGTAAGTGAAGTCATTTTGTCTATTATTAAGAAACGAGAAAATTCCAAAAATATACGAGGGGCTTGGTCCTCCTGCAGGACATTCTCTATAAGCTTGGAAGACTCTATTTTCACAATAGTCACCCAAACTCAATGTCGAAAAATGCTTCAAGTGGGGTCCACTACACCGACTGCGAAGCGCATTGTGATTGACCTCCTTGCTTAGCACACCTTCTCGCATCAACATCTATCTCTCCATTAGTATCAAATAGGGTATACTCTATCTCTTCTTCGGTGCATGAATTTCCCATAAGTGTGAGCCCATACTTGGGGGACAGCAAGAGATTCTAATTGTCGGAGCTTCATCCAAGAATTCACCTTGGCTTCCTCTTGTAGTTCCTCTTGAATATCTCCTACAACTGTTTTTGCAATTTATCACAAGTCTCGGCTTGGCCGTCATCTCAAGTGAATTTAGCAGCTCTCATCCTTTCTAAGAGCCTCTTGCATTCTCTTCTTCTTGAATTCTCCAATGCGCATCGCCTCCTTCATTGCTTATTGTTTGCTCAATCATCTGTTTAAGCATGTCTTCTATTCGGACTTGGCGTCCCAAGTCCTCATATTCATCATGCTATATTCGGCAAAACAACGAAGGATCATAGTAGGCTTGGGGGATGGGGTAATACTCGGTTGACCATTCCAATAACCTTCTTGACCACCACATATGTTGCACGTGTTACGGTGTTGCCACAAGTGGGGTCCTACGAATCCAGACAAGACTCATCAAAGTAAGAGTATGTATCATTTAACCCATTTATATTCCACGATGTCATGTTAAGAAAGGTGTCGACTTAAAAACTAAAAATAAAAATAAATCTAAAATTAATGAAAGAAAAAAATATATTTTTTCAACACTTAAGAGAAATTTAAAAATCACACAAAAAGCAGACAAATTCAATAAACTTAGCCAGGAGTCCCCGGCAACGGCGCCAAAAACTGATGAGCCGCACGTGTACGGATTGTACAGTAATACGTGGCCCTTTTTAAGAATCGGAATGTCGGAACCCACGGAAATTGGACCAATTCGGCTAACTATCCGAGTTCAAGTGTGATATTAACTTTCTGAAGTGTTGATTCTAGAGGTTTTCGAGAAGGTTTAATTAAGTCTAAATATGGTCAACGAAATATTCTGAAATTACTCTAAGAGCAACATAGAGTTAAAACCGAGATAATCATGCGATACTACGTTTTGCAATGGATTAAGCATTGAACTATCAATTGTTATTTCACATAATTAGAATTGCATGTTCATGGTCTTTCGAGCCTCTAAACATGTCAATCTAGCCTCACTACATCATTGTGAGCGAGGATGCTAATTTCTAGTTGCGGGCAATCAATTATGTTGTGGTTTTACGGGGAAACGTTAGGGACTTTCGTGCGTCTAACCATTTAACTCAGCAAGCACACAGCTACTTCTTGGTGGTGATGTGAAAATCCCAACTTGGTCTTTAATAACCCCCATTTGTCAACCAAGCAAGGTGTTGAGTATATTTCTATCACGAAACAAGATTATATCGCGAGATACAAACATGCTCCTCACATTCTCATCGTCCTAACCTAGGTAATGCTTTCTCCAGCTATTGTCCAAGCTAACACTCTTGTTTTTATGGTGATCAATCATAAAAACAACCAGCAATCCCGAGAATTAAACAATAACAACAATCAATAACTTAATTCCAAAACAAATCGCAAAATCACATCCTTATCTTGTGGCTTCAACCCTAGAGGAAGGGTTCTAGCCACGCATGTTAAATATAATTACAAGAAAATGTTGTTTAGAGTAATATACTTACAAGAATAGATGAAAAGAAACCAATAAAATATAGACAATAGGATTTCTTCAAGTCTCCTTCGCGCCTCCTCGGTTTCCTAGAAAATCCCACGTGTTAAATGATTTTAGAAGCTAAGGGTTCAATTTATACTATGCTGAAAAAATGCAAAATTTGGCACATTAATTGGAATAGCAACGTGTCACGGAGCTGAACGCCTAATTGACCTCCGTGACACGGAGGTAACGCGTACCCTCCTTTGGAATGTGCCAAAAAATACAATTTTCGGCCAAGTGTTGCCGCGTTGGCGGCGTGCCACGGCCCTATCGCGCCGGAGTGCCGATTGTACATGTTTTTCTTGTTGAATTTCACCTTTTGCTCTTGATTCCATTTCTCCACTTCACCAAATCATGAATTAGTTCCTCAAATGCATTATTAACCTTCAAAAACAAGAACTAATCATGTTGGTTAGTATATATTCACATTTACATAAAAATCACATGAGAATGTATATAAATAAGTAGATAAACAAGACTAAATTGAGTTAAAAAGTAGCACTTGGGCATGCAATTATGCCCAAGATCGATTCGCGATCCTTAATAGTACGTAGCACCACCCTCAAATGAGCGGCTTGCTTTTCTTCGCTCTGAGAGTATATGAAAAGGTCATCTATGAACACAATCATAAACATGTTCAAATACGTCTTGAACACACTTTTCATCAAATACATAAAAGTTTTAGGAGCATTCGTTAGTCCAAAAGACATAACTACAACTCATAGTGACATACCGATTGAAGAAATTTGTCTTGAGATGTCCTCCCTCTAACTTCTGCGTTGATGATATACGGATCTAAGGTATATTTTGAAAAGCACTTGCATCCTGAGATTTGGACAAAAGTCACATCAATTAGAAGGAAGCCGGATACCTATTCTTGACGGTGACCTTATTCAAGCTGTCGGTAGTCAATGCACATCCGAAGGAACCATCCTTCTTCCACGACCAAAGAGTTATGGTGCACCCCATAAGGATTTTCAAGGTTTGATGAAACCCTTGTCTAAAATGATCCTTCAACTACTCCTTCAACTCCTTTAGCTCCAGCGGGCCATTACGCAGGAGGAATAAATATATAGGCTTCGTTTGGGAAGGTGTACCAAAGTCGATTTCTTACTCGGGAGAATTCACAGTAAATCTTACATGAAACACTTTTGGATGTTCACACGCTACGAAATGGCTGGATAGTCGGGGCTTGAGGGATGTGGCATCTTTTACCCTAACTTAGGTGGTACCGCAACCCTTAGAAATCATCTTTACGGCCTTGGGAAGGACATCAGCGACCTCTGGATCCAGTGAACTACCCTTCATCTCTAGGAAGCCATCTCGCCGAGAAATCGAAACTCTCTTGCATGGTTCACCACAATTCAACAAGAGGGCATAAAATTCATGTAGCCAATCCATTTCAAAGATAACATCAAAATGTTTCATGGCTAGCTCTACTAAATCTCTTGAGTGACTTTCGGGAGCGCGACGGGGCAATTTCTATATACCGTCAAGCTATAAGCCGAATCACCGGCCAGGTAAGGCGAGAATGATTCGATAGGATTTCGGGATTGACTCTAAAACTACTAGCAACATAAGGCGTCACAAAAGATAAATGTCCCTGGGTATAACAAAGAATATACATCAAGGTGGAGTACTTGTAACATGCAGTGACTACATCACGGAGAGGGCCTCACAACCACGATGAGAGGCGAGGAGCATAGAATCTGTCTGATGCAGACCACCACTGCACTAGTGGGGCACCACTGCGAGGCTTCTTGTCTTCAGTGGGGCTAGCCGAACTAGTGGCGAGGTCACAAGCCTCTACCCTATCCTTGCCTAACTCTTTGGACAATCTCTAAGCATATGTACGAGGTTCCCACATCAAAACAAGCACTGTGTTTTTTTGCTAGGCACTAGCAGTATGCCTTCGCAACCTATCACAACTTTGGAATACGAGGGCTCTATGGATCTACACCCACGACCTCAAGAGCCCTGATGCTCTTCTAGTGCGCAGATCTTGATAGCACACTTGTTGGCATTAGCAGGGGGCGTAATCTCCGTGGGGCTGTTGCCGATGCCAACCACCAGGCCTTTCTTGGGGAGAACCCAAAATTGTGGTCCTAGCCCTCTTGGCCTCTTTGTCCCACTCATTCTTAACTACTACCTCTATCTGCGGGCGTACGGAGGCCAGCCACGAAGTCCATACCCCAATGGAGCACGGCGGTCACAATCTTTATTAAAATAGTCTACTATCCCATGTACGAATTTGCTCACTCGAGCCCTCGAGTCGACCACCATCTTTGGTGCATATTTGGGCAAATGATGAATTCTAAAGCATACTCTGGACCATCATGTTGTTCTGCCTTAAGTTCACAAATTTAGTTACGCTTTGATCTCCTCATCTCTTGATGAAATAAGTCAAAAATGCGGTATGAAACTCATCCCAACCAATGGGACCCACTCCAACGACCCTACCATCCTTTCACTATGAACGAATATGGGCAAGCCCTTTCAACTTATAGAGTCTAGGTACGTACTTTTCTCATCCCTCGTCACCCCCATGATTTAGGTAATCTTAAGATACTCATTAATAAGCTTCATTGTGGATCCTCGTCCTACGATCCAAGAAACTCCAGATGGTTCATCCTAAGAAAGTCCATGACTCTTGCCTTGCCGTTTTTCCCCGTGCAGGAACATGCGCTACCCCTGTGGTTGGCACAGGCGGTCAATGCATGATAACATGCGGATGGCTGCCCCAATTTCATGGGCAACTGCTCGGGCACATGATCCTCGGGTACAGTGGAGCACATAGTTCCCATCCCCATTTCCATTCTCATGGCCATTTCCATTTCCGTTTCTTCTTACATTAACTCGGCATGGAGGCATGTCACGACCAGTACACCGGATCATAGACATGGGACAAGAAGCCTCGAAAGACTCCAAGTCAACCCATGGCGTGAGCATATATCTAAATCATACACATAAGGCAGAAAACTTAACTTAAAAATCATGAATTAGCGAAAATCATAACATGATATATAAGAAACAACATTACACGATTCAAAAATAAATGGCTAAACACTACAAATAGGTCTGAAAACCTTTGATCATAGAGATGGTTTGAAGGACAAGACCCCAGCTAGCACAACATTCCTGAAATCCAAAAGACAAATAAGGTGCGGACGCCAAGCCCTCCGGTCATGAGGACTCACCACTAGGAGCTAAGAGCGGCGAGCAAGCTAGGAACGATAACCTACGAACCGAATCCTAAAAATATGCTGGATCAGTCACTTGGAAGGTACGAGTATGTAAGTATACAAAACAATACTAAAAAAATATATAGGAGTGGGGACATCATGATCATAAGACTGAAATCATAAGTATATTATAAGGCTCAAGATTTCCAAAATATTCGCAAACCTGTCATAATCGTAACATGTGAGAAGCATTTCGTAAACATAGCAGGCCAAAGAACATACTCATACATGCATTAAAACCCATGAGGAACAATGGGGAGATTTCTACAACCAACATACCCCATATGAGCATACATGGAGCCCAACTTTGTAAACCTAGTCGGGAGGTCATTCATACCTTGCGGGGGTATGAACCATGAAGGTGTGATATCACTCGCGAAGGCCCGTAGGGGGCATGAGAATAGTCGAGGAGGTCCCAAACATAACCAATGGTGACACGTAGTTCTGAGATTTGGGGCGTAACCTAGGCTTGGCTTTACTCGGTGTTAGTACTACTCCCAAAACATGCAACGTGCCAGTAAATTCATACATGACATGCATGGATAGTTAAATGATAATCTTAACGTGCTTGGCGAGAATTCATAATACTAGCCATGGGGTGGGCTCCGTGAATTGGCCAAGTCCCTGGATTCATAAATCATAAGTGACAAGTGGGCATTGCCCATAGTTTCAATCATACATGAAATGCTTAAATTTATAGTAAAAATGATCATGATAACATGAGTAATTGAAAACATGCTAAAAATTCAAAAGTTCGTATCATGCTTGAGAAATCACCACAACCATGAATTTCACTAAAAACCCCATGATTTGGGAACATGTGCTTTTAAGGATTTAAATCTATTCGAGATATTGAATGAAATAAGAGAAAACAACCCAATAATTCAAAACCCATGATTTACTGTATACTACAACATGCTCATATCGATTTTTTTAGGAAACATGCATTTGGGTTATGACCCATCAAGTATTGGTAGTTTAAATGTGATTAGGGAGGGGTGGGCATGTGTAAGGGACTAAGCTTCACCCATTCAAAACCCACATACACTGGAATTACTTTCTTTTAACTCCCTGAGAAAAACCCTAAGTGGAAACTTGAAGAATTGAAAGAACGCTTGAATCTCCTTCTACTCCCTACTCTAGTTCTTGCAAATGCCAAATGAAACTTAGCATGGTTATTCCTCCTTAAATGACCTGTCGGACCTCAAAGCGATGTGGTTTAGGGTCAAAAGAGTAGAAAAGTCAAACTTTTCCCTGTGAAATTTTACGAAAAGCAGAGATCGACCCAGACCACGACTCAAACCATGAGTCGTACCACGAATCACGGCTCTCGTGGTTACCTCTCATGGTCACACCTAACCATTTTAAATCTTCGAATCGGCGGGACTCATGGTTCCATCCTACGGGTAATACGCCATTCGTGGTACCATCAACCCTTACCCAATTACGACTAAACTATGACTGCATCACATCACGACTTGTTGCTACATCAGAAGCCCGAGTCTACATGACCAAATGATGACTCACTCTGGCACCGAAATTTCACCGATTCCCTTACGAGATTTACCTTTGCATCACAATTCATAGGACCACCCGTGATATGACCACCGGGTTCCCGAAATTCATCATGACTTGAGTCTCGAATCGTAGGTCCTCACCACAATTCATACCTCGAGTGGCACTAGTGCAACATTAAGAGTTTCTCTTACATTTCCAACTTCAAACTCTCAGGTCTATTCATTGCCCTTTCCAGGGTGTTACAATATGTCCCCCTTGGAAACATTCTCCCTCGAATGTAAGAAACAAGCAACAAACAAAACATATAATTACCATATGCAAATACGAGATTATTTAAGCCGAAAACTAGCAGATGACTACCCGGAAAGAACTACATAGAGTGGTGAATTCGGGCATCACATACATATATTATATCACAAAACAAACATGCACGCATAAATGGAACATGAAAAACTGATTAGAGGTTTAGGGCAAGCGACACCTCAAGCCAAGCTTGAGTAGGTAGGGAACGGGTGTGGGTATTTAGCCATCATGTCAGCTTCGGCTTCCCACGAAGCTCCTCAATATGTTGATTTCTCATAACACCTTTCACGACTACTTCCTTATTCTTTAGCCTTTGAACGTGATCCAAGGTTGCAGCAGGGAATTTCTTCATTATTGAGGCTATCCTTCACTCCAACACTCCATCGAAACCACCAAGTCGGATCTCCCATGCACTTTTCAGAGCGATACATGAAATACGAGATGAAATGAAGTCAACTGCGAAAGGTAACTCTCTAACTCATAAGCCACCTTACCCACTCGTCTCACAACCGGTATGGGCTAATATAGCGAGGTAGGTTTTCCTTTCTTTAAAATCTCATTACTCCCTTTATGGGGATACCTCCCGAAACACCCAATCGTCGATCTCAAACTCCAAGCTCCCTTCTCCTCACATCCGCACTTAAGACTTTTGGTGACTTGAGCCGTTTCGGCCTTTCTCTTATTAACTGACTCTCTCCATAGCCTCATGGGCGAATGCGGACCCACTAATGAGGCCTCACGAGCTTCAAACCACCCAATGGGTGATCTACACTCGCGTAAAGAGCCTCGAGCGGTGTCATCTTCATCTTTGGAGTGATAGTTTGTTTTTGTGAGGAAAACTCAACAAGAAGGCAAATGCTCGTCCCAACTACCCTTGAAGTCAATACATGCTCTAAACATGTCCTCAAGAGTAATGGATGATCAGCTCACTTTGACCATCTATTTGTGGATGAAATGCCATGCTAACTTGACTGGGTGCCAAGTCCCTTTTGGAAGGATCTCCGGGCGAGTGGTGAATTGAGTACCTCTATCGATATAATGGACAAGGGCACTCCATGCAGAATCGACCAACTCTCGGATGTATAACTTAGAATATTCTCTTTTGAATTGGTGGTTTTTGGCCAGGTAGGAAATGAGAAGCCTTGGTCAGCCTATCAC
The DNA here is from genome assembly GCA_018107945.1 of Datura stramonium. Lineage (NCBI taxonomy): Eukaryota > Viridiplantae > Streptophyta > Magnoliopsida > Solanales > Solanaceae > Datura > Datura stramonium. Next base: position 130,835 of record JACEIK010003650.1, on the reverse strand, counting down.
CACAACCCAAATAAGGAGTCATATTCTCTATGAGTGTGGGAAAACTTGTTACGAAATTACATATTGATTTCTTCCACTTTAAAGTAGGAATGTTGATATCTTGGAGTACCCCAATATCGTGTCGACTTTCACTTGTTGGCAATTCGTACACTTGGCTCTGGAGATTCTCCAATATCCCTCTTCATGCCATTCCACCAGTAGATTTCCTGCAATGCATGATACATTTTGGTGGCACAGAATGGATAGAATATCTGGATCCATGAGCCTCATGCAACATCCGACTCCTCAAATCCCCGAACACATAAGTTACCCTGAAATGCAGAAGCACACCATCTCCTCTTTGGAAGATTTCTACCTTACGGCTTTAGCTTCTTTCAACTTTTAAAATTGGATCTTCATCTTGTTTAGCCTTCACCTCTCATTTACTAGGGCGGCTGACCGTTCGGAACTACTACCCCACCATCGGTCGAACCAATTAATCTAACTCCCAGTGCAAGTCGATGTACCTCCTTTACTAGCTCCTTCTTTTCTCGCTCCATGTGACACACTTTCCATAGAAATTCTACTAAGGGCATGCTGCTACCACGTTGGCCTTACACAGTGGTAAGGACACTCATGTTGTAGTCCTTAAGTAGCACGATGAGCCCATAAGTGTACGGATCGTGCAAGTAATATAGTGGCTCTTTTTAAGAAACTGGAATGTCGAACCCACAAGGACGGGACTACGGGGTGAAACCTTTTCAAGTGCTAATTTACTACACAACTATAATAATGAAGACAACGGTGTAAAGAAAGTTTTTGTATTTTGAAACTATTTTTATAACAAAATAAAATGTTTATACGATTGAATCGAACTATGAATGTGAGCGTCTTTGAGAGCTACAAAGAACATGTAAACAAACTAACTATTGATATACATGGTTTATCTTTTCCCCCAGTTGCTAGTGAACTTTGCCTATTAGTTAAAACTCTCGTATTTAACCCAACTTAAGAATCATGAACCTTCCGCCTACATTACGTGATAAGAAGAAATTCAGCTTCTAGCCATACAAAGCGATTCCCACACTTGACTAATATGACTTTGAGGTATATTTCTATCCCAAAGGTAAATCGATTCCCAATTTTCCCAAGCCAAGAAAGATCATATCCTATTAATTCACAACTTTCCGAGTTTCTTGCCCTCTCGGGTGAAACCGGACTTTAGTTACATTAACATTGGCAAGATATTAACGTAGTAAGAACAATTAAATAGAACAACCATAGAAGAAAAGAAGAAATAAACCGGCAATTCCAATAGTACATTTCAACACAATAGTTCATAACCCTCAATAAGAAGGGAATTAGCCACTCCTTTGTGGATTGAACATCATTAAATGAATGTTAATCAGAGAAGCAATTGAAAGGAAGAAGAAAGGGATTGAGAAAACCTAAAATTTTCGTCCTCAAAGTTTTTGTAACCCACGTTCTTGCTCCACCAGAGTGTCAGAATATGTAAAAATAAACCTAAATTGTGCTTTTATAATAGTAGGAATTTGTCCCGGAATAACAAGCAACGTGTCACCGGAGTGGCAGGCATTGCACCAAGTGACGGCCCAAACATTGGAGGCCTTAAGAATCGCCTAGAAAATCGGCCCAGCGGCACCACTGCCCCGCGTTAGCGGCGTGGCACGCTGCAGGGCAGCGCGGTGCACACAAGCTTGTGGTCGCGAGCCACCTTGCCGTGGCACGTTGCCAACGCGGCGGGCTGTCTTGGGCAGCACGCATAGTGGCACGTTAGCAGACGTGCGCAGTGGGCTGTTTTGAGCCTCTCTTGACGCGTTTTAGCGTGTTTATTCCGTCTCCAAGCCTCTACTTCACCAACTCATGAATTAGCTCCTCAAAAATCATCAAAAACCTACAAAAAAAAAGGCTAATCATGTTGGTTAGCACATATCTTCACTTTTATATAAAATCACATGAAAATGTATCAAATAGCTTAGCAAACACGACTAATTTAAGTTGTAAAGCGTATCACGGGACCTATATTATTTCTCGTGATCACAACCCCACACTTAAAGCCTTGTTCGTCCTCGAACAACCTTTACATTCATGTAAATAAAAGACTCACACCTAATTAATCTAGCAAAGGTAATTCCAAATTACGTATGATTGATTGTTAAGATACAAGCTAATAATAAAGCATGCACGCTTTGATCAATGAAATGAAATACAACTATGTTAAGACTTCTTAACCTCAAGAATCGACTCTCCTTTCGAAGTAAACTCATGCAAATCAGCGTTAAGTCCACATGAACTATATCTTCATTAAACATGTGCCCTCACGGATTGAGAGTTACCCAATTTCACACGCAAAAATAATTTTTTGATATCACAATATGTGTGGGTACATAAATAGAATTTCACTCACTCTCACAAAGAATTCACATGCACCATGTGACCCATGCGCTTGCCCTTAGTGTTCTACTCCACTAATTTGGGATGTACGAATGTAAGATCAAGTAGAGACTTTTAGGTTATAATGTAACTCGGTGTGGTAGGTACTATTGTGATCGGTAATAGTGACTATCTTCGCTAAGCGCTTTCAATACATCACGCCCTCATTGTGAACTTCCTTCCCTTACTTTACCTTTTTATCCTTAGTAATTTTCTTTTCTCTTTTACTCCCCCATTTCTTTTGAACTTTTAGCTCATTAGTAAGGAGTTGTATAAATAATTTTCATTCATTTGTTTTCTTACTCCTTTAATATATCATTTATCCAATTTTCTTGACCTTTCTCACTTTTACCAACTTCCATATCCTTTCTTTTCATTCTTCTCACTCCTTTCCTCACAGATTTTCTTCTTTACAAAGCTTGGGAGCTTTGGATCCAAATTCAAGGTTAATGAAATAAAAATGGTTAAGTTACGTTTCAAACTATCAAAGAATAGGCTAAGGCTCAGTGGAGACAGCTAGGATTAATATTTCAAAATTTAGGTAAACGAGGATAAGGTGGGATTCATTCAAAGAAATGCCTAAATCATCTCCTACACTTTACATCCTTCATTTCATTTTATAAACACACCGAGCAAGTTCTAGACAATCCATAATTGCACAGAATACTCAAAAACCTTACACTCATGGCACATGCTCCAATTTAAGACACATTGACCAGACTTTTACTCGGCTAATCCACGGGAATTTAAGAGGTAAGCTTCAATCATATCGAGTCAAATTCCATAGCCTAAGTGTCTCAAGCAAGATTATACACTTGCACGCTTCAACCCCTACATATACCATGCTACAATCCACATAGCACATAATAAGATATCAAGCATCAATTAGCTATGAGTTTACAAAAAAAAAAAAAAAAAAAAAAAAAAAAAGCTATTGACTAATTCTCCTCAAGAGCGGTTTGTCATCATCCATCGTGAAGCAGTCCCTAACTATGACTAGAACATTATATACAAATAAATAAAAATAAAAAATAAAAAATTTTATTTTCGGTTCAAAAGACACCCATTCGGAAAATAGAAAAGAAAACCAACTGAGTGATGAATTCATGCTTGACTCACCAAAAAATTTTTCAATTTCTCATTTTTCACACAAGCATTATATTCTGCAAAAATTTGTTAAGCACAGAAATTTTTGAAATTTCCTTGAAATTTCCCTCACCCCACACTTAAATCATGCTATGTACTCATAGCATCGAATTAATATTTAAAAGGGTGAGAAATACTCCACGAAGGCCTTTAGGCCTAGCGAACAACTTGCTTTCCTTCCCCTTTACCTTGGTGGGTGTTTGACCCCACACTTTTTCTCTTCCATGCTTGTGCTTCCTCCTCCAAGGAGTACTCGAACTTCCCCTCCATCTATGCTTAACTTTCCACAAAAACAACAAAAGATCAAAAATAAATAAAATCAATAAAAATGCAAGAAATTAAATATGTACCTTGGTACCCAGCAGGTTACCTCCCCGGCGGCGCCTAATTTTACGTCGCGGCACGGCGTATCATGTTTCACCGCTTTTTCCTCCCGCCTTGAGGATATGAATCTCACCCCTAATTTCTTCTCTAATTTTCTTTTATGCTCTCGGGGTGGTGGTGAAAATTGTAAGGACCAAGTAGTAGATGTAGCCTTTGACGTTTATTATTGGCCCATGCCACGTAAAGTGAAGTGTTTGTCTATTAGGCTCGGCAAATTTCCAGAATATATGGGACTTGGTCCTCCTCTTGAAATTTCTCCCTAAGCTCGGAAGACTCTATTTCTATGTCGTCAACCAACCTTAAGGTAGAAAGTGGCAAGAGTAAGGTCCAATGCACCTTGGTTAAAGCGCAATGCAAGGAATTGACCCCCTTGCTTATACCTCTTCTCCGCATCAACATCTATTTCTCTAGTATTGTCTAATGGGGAATACTCTGTCTGTTCTCCACAGGCAGGTTTTCTACAAGTATGAGCTCCTCAGGGGACTCAAGAGGTTCTAAATGTCGGGCTTCATCGAAAATTCACCCTTGTCTTCCTCACGTAACTCCTCTTGAATATTGCCTACAAGCTGTCACTTGCAGGTGAGTCACCCCGGCTTCAGCCTTAGCCATCATCTCAGTGAATTTAGCGCTCATCCTTTCTAGAGTCTCTGCATTCTCCTCTTCTGACTTATCAATGTTGCCATTACCTCCTTCATTGCTTCGATTGCTCAAGGAGTTGTTTCGGCGTGTTTTCTAATGGTCTTGGCGTCCCAAATCCTCATTTTCAGCATGCTGTATTCATCAAAAACTTGAAGGATCATAGTAGGGGTTCGGGGAAAGTATGCATTGGACAACCATTCCAATAACCTTCTTGACCACCACATATATTACACGTGTTACGGTGCTGCCACTAGTGGTGTCCTCTAGAAACTCGAGAAAAGTTCAAAATATGAATATTCACCATTTCCAAAGCCATTTGCGTTCCAAGATGTCATGTCAAGAAGAGGTATTCACAAACAATCCAAAAATATTTAAAATAAAATAAAATTAAAAACACAGTGTCATATGTAGAATTAGTTAGTTAACACTTAGGAAAAATTTCTGGTACTTTCCCGGCAACGGCGCAAAAACTTGATGAGCCCGCAAGTGTGCAGACCGTGCAAGTAATATAGTGGCTCTTTTTAAGAACCGGAATGTCAGACCCACAAGGACGGGACTACGGGGTGAAACCTTTTCCAAGTGCCCCAATTTACTACAACTATAATAATGAAGACACGGTGTAAAGAAAAAGGATTTTGTATTTTGGAAATATTTTCTTAACAAGACAAAATGTTTAGTACGGTGTGAATGAACTATGAATGTGAGCGTCTTTGAGGCTACAAAGAACATGTAAAGAAACTAACTATCGGCTCTGTGGTTTATCTTTTCCCCGGTTACTAGTCGGAACTTATGCCTTCAGATTAAAACTCTCGTATTTAACCCAACTTAGAATCATGAACACTTCCACCTACATTTACGTGATAAGAAGAAATTCAACTTCTAGCCATACAAAACCCGATTCCACACTTGACTAATACGACTTTGGTATATTTCTATCTGAAGGTAAATCAATTCCCAATTTTCCCAAACAAAGAACAGATCATATCCTATTAATTCACAACTTTCAATTTCTTTCCTCTCGGGTGAAATAGGACTTTTTTGATTTACATTAACATTGGCGAGATATTAACGTAGTAAGAACAAGAATTAAATAGAACAACCATAGAAGAAAAGATGAAATAAACCATCAATTCAATAATTACATTTCAGCAACATAATGATTCCATAACCTCGGCAAGAAGAGGGGGAATTAGCACTCATTTGTGGATTGAACATCATTAAATGAATGGAAATCATGCAAACAATTGAAAGGAAGAAAGAAAGGGATAGAAAATCCTAAGAATTTCGTCCTCCAGTACCTGTAACCCACGTTCTTGCTCCACCAGAAGTCGAGAATATGTAAAAATAAACCTAAGTGTGCTATTTATAATAGTAGGAATTTATCCGAATAACAAACAGCGTGTCACGAGTCCTGCTTGAGCATTGCCTCAAGTGACACAGCCAGTATGAAACCTTAGAAATGCTTAAAATTAGCCCGGCGGCTACCTGCTGCGTTAGCGTGGCATCTTCTTCAGGCGGCGTGTCACAAGCTTGGTCGCGGAGCCACCTTGCCGTGGCACGTTTCCAACGCGGCGGGGGCCTGCCAGGCGACGCACTGCTTCGTGGCATGTTCTGCGACCTTGTAATTGAAACATTTTGGGCCTCCTCTTGTCGCCGTTCTTGTGTTATTCGTCTCCAACCTCTACTTCACCAACTCATGGATTAGCTCTCAAAAATCATCAAAAACCTACAAAACAAAGGCTAATCATGTTGGATTAAGCACATATCTTCACTTTTATATAAAATCACATGAAAATGAATTAGATAACTTAGACAACACGATTAATTTAAGTTGTAAAGCGTATCACGGGACCTCATTATTTCCCGTGATCAAGCTTAACCACCTCGCGTTTCTTGAAGATTTAGCTCCTTCTTTGTGAACACATATTGTAGCTCTTGTGGTCTATGAGTACATCTACATGAACCCCATACAAGTAATTTTGCCATATCTTCAAAGCAAATACCAAAGCAGCCAACTCAAGATCATGGGTTGGGTAGTTTTCTCGTGTTTTTAGTTTTACGGAAGCATATCTTGTGAGCTTTCACATCTTTGCATCAACACACACCTGGCCCAGGCTCTCGAAGCATCGCAATATACCACAAAGCCATCGGTACCCTCGGTAGAGTCAACACCCAGTGCCCAGAGTGAGTGGCCTTCCAATTTCACAGCTCTTCTCACAAGACTCGTACCATTGGAACTTCACCTTTTCTGAGTCAATCTAGTCGGTAGGATGCAACGGATGAGAAACCTTCCACGAACCTCGATAGTAACGCTAAGCCCAAAAAGCTTGATCTCGAATGGTTTACCGGTCGAGGCGATTCTTTACCGTCTCTATTTTTCTAGGAGTCCACCCATATACCTTCACTTGACACTACATGTCCCAAGAATGCAAGCGATTTCATCAGAACTCACATTTGCTAAACTTATTATAGATGTTATCCTTGAGAATTTTGAAGTGCTACCCTGCGTATGTGTGGCATACTCCTCCTCGCTCTGAGTATATAATATGCGTCAATATTAGTACGATCCCAAACATGTCCTGGAGATATGCCTCGAATACCCTGTTCATTAGATCCATAAAAGTTTTAGGGATATTGCTTAGTTCAAAAGACATAACAACGAATTCATAATGGCCATCTTGGATTCTAAGCGGTCTTTGGGATGTCTCTCTCTCAGGACCACAGTGGTGATACCTGAACACGAGATCTATCTTGGAAAATATTTGGCACCACACGAACCTAATTGAATAGGTCATCAATTTTGATGAGGTATCTATTTGATGGTGACCTTGTTCCATTGCCTATAGTAAATACACATCCAAAGAGAACCATCTTTTACGGACAAACAACTTAAGGGGCACCCCATGAGTCTTCGATCTAATGAAACCCTTATCCAATAAATCCTTCATTGCTCCTTTAACTCTTTACTTCGGTTGGGGCCATTCGGTAGGGAGGAGTGGTATGGGTTGCGTGTGAGTAAATATCAATCAAAATAAATCTCCCACTAGGGAGGACCACCGGGTCAGATTATAGAAATATCTTCAAATATTCACACACCACGAGGAGGCGGCGAATGAGTGGGGTCTCGGAGCGTAACATCATTAACCCTAGTAAATAGTAAATACAACCCTTAATCATTCTCGAGGACTTGAGATAGGAGATACAGCGGCCTACGAATGCAGCGAACACCCCTCCATTCTAAGCTGGTTCACTGGAAACTTGAGGAACTCCCGCACTCGGGTTCTTCGTTAACTTGAAGCATAACATGCAAACAACCAACCATGCCAAAAATAATATCAAATTAGTCATATCCAATTCTACTAAGTACGTAGGGTAACCTTATGTAATACGGCAATGGGGCAACCTCTATATACCCACCTCGCTATGACCAAATCCCCAATCGGAGTAGACACGGAAAATGGTTGACAAAATTTCGGGAATGACTCCAAAGTGACTAGCAATGTAAGGTGTCACAAAAGAAAGTGTGGCTCCCGGATCTAACAAAGCATAGCAGCAATATGAAAGACTCGTAACATACACATTAACCACATCGGGGAAGTCTCATCTTTCTTTGTCCTAGGAAACCAAATCAATAAAACCGGTTAAGCGCCGCCGGGCAAGCGGTCAAAGCACCCGTTGAGTACGATGTGCCCACTTTGGGCTGAACTATGTTTCTTTGAAGTGGGGGCTCCCACCACCCTCTAAACTAATTGCGGGGCAATCACACAGTACGTAATGCGGGTTTGTCACACACGAAACAAGCATCTAATCACGAACATTTTTAAAAGGTGATTACCACGATTAGCACAAGATGGAAAAGTGTGCTCTATGCTCAAGCTATGCTAACCCCTCGAACTTGAGGAGTACTGCTCCTTTGATCGTCTTGAGGATTGGATGGGAGTCTTGGAAGTTTGAAGATAGTGCTAATTTAATGGACTGTCTTGGGGCTGGCAGTGCGGCCCACCACAGGCCTGGTTAGAGCACAGGCTGTCGATTCCTGGTCCCCTTGGCCTCCCTCTACCTCATATGAGTGCCTCCGTACGGTAGACAGAGGACTATGCGTGGATAGTCCATATCCCGGCCTAAGAAGCATGGATTGTTCTGCGAGTCCTTGTCCATATCTTTCGACTACTCCTGCACAAATCTCACCCGCACCCTGGTCAATCACCTTGGGGCATACTTTGACATGTGAGTGAACTCAGAGTGAATATTCTAGCACTTAGTCATCTTATGGCGGGGATTTATCAAACTGAAATTTGCTTTCAATTCCCTCATCTCCCGAGGAAGAACTTGTGAGAAAGGCCATGTAAACTCATCCCGGCTTATAGGGCAAGCTCATTTGCCACATTGTCCTTCCATTACTTGAACCATATATATGTTACCACCTTGGTGATAGAGCCCAGTCAACACTCTTCATTACGTCACCCTCATAACCTGAGTGAACTTCAGGATCCCTTCAATGAACTCGTGTTGATCCTCGTCCACCCTTTGCGGTGAACTCATGAGGTTCATTCTTAAAAAGTCACGATGCAGAACTCTTGCATTGCCGTTACGAACCATCACGCAACGGCTTCTTGGTTGACCTGAGCGGTCAAAGACTGCGCCAGCATTTGGATAGCGCCCAAAACTTCCGCGTGGCGGCTAGCTCCCGGTATGCAGGAGCTCCTGAATAGGTGGGGCTGCGCGCCCATTATTATGGCCACCTCGTGGACCTTGTCATTTATTTGTTCCTCTTAGTTTATCATACGGGGCCATAATTTTCTGCAATCATGAATAGCGAATTAGAAGGATGGAGAGAGTTCCACCGCATGACAGCAGACATGAAAAGAAGGAAATATTTCCTAAAACGTTTAATAGCCTCTTCGTCGCAAATTGTGACGCACTTCACACCCATGAAAAGACTCTACCTAACGCTCTTTGGACTCTAGGACACAATTGAACCTATTGCTTTGATACCAAGTTTTTCACGACACAGTACACAGGATCGTAGGCATGGACAAGAAGCCAGAAAGACTCCAAGTCAACCCATGGCGTGAGCATATATCTAAATCATACACACATAGGCGGAAGGCAGCAAAATCATGAACTAGCCGAAAAATTATAACATGAGATATAAGAAACAACATTGCATGATTCAAGCATAATGGTAGACCTACAAATAGATCTAAGAAAGCCTCTAATCATAAAGACGCGTTGAAGGGACAAGATCCCAGCTACTTCTAACATTCTAAAAACAAAATACCAAACAAGGTCGAACATAAAGCCCTCGAGTCATGAGGACTCTCACCAGAATTTGAGAGCGGAAGCGAGAGCAAGCTAATATATATATATATATATATATATATATATATATGAGACGGTGGCGGTATGGCATGCCTTCCATCGTGCCGGGGTAGGGCACGACGCGCCACCCCACAACGGAGGAAGGAGGTCCTCGCGCACCACCTTGAGCACATAGATCCCTTTCCTCCGCTGGCTGATTGCATGTAGTCACGCATTCATTCCCCAAGCACTTCTTTATATCGCTAGTACTCCAAAACTCTCAACATATGCAGACACATCGACTAACGATAGAAACTTACGGGATGTGATATTGAATTTGATAATAATTAATGCTAAAGGAAAATTTGAAGAAACATTAATTCTCTAGTTACTTTTTTTAAAATTGATTAGTATTTTGGAACAACTATTTTAGTATACATGACAACTAAAAGGGAACGAGAGGAGCCCCAGTTAATCTCTCTCTCTCTCTCTCTCTCTATATATATATATATATATATATATATATATATAAGTTTTGAACACGTACGTGCCGCGTATATCCCGTGCAATAAGTAATTCATATGGATGTAAGTCATATTAAAATTAAATTGCATTTTAATGAGTAATGTGCTAAAATAAAGTAGATCGTGCCAATAGACTTATTTGTTGAACGACAAATGATTAACTGCCAACGGATTCTTTATACTTTGTATTTTTGTACTCCTTTATTGAGCCTCTCCAAAATACTAAAACTTTAATCATTCATCCTGTGGCATATTTATTTCAAATTACTAATAGATATGCATTGTTTTTTTAAGCTTTTCTTTGCTCTTCTCATTGTTATTTAGCCGGCAATAATTTTGATTTATATCCAAAAATAGTTGAAAAGTAAAAAAAAAAATTATTTATTATATACCCCTCATTAAGAAGTTGAACAATAGACTACAATATACCGTTATCGTAAGAAAATTATACATACTATATTAAGTTTTTAGTACATAGTTGTAAGACAAAAGAATGTAAGATACTAAGATTTTTTATAAGAGGTAGTATACCTTTATCCAGATGATACAACAATTAAACTACTATAACCATTCATATTCATTTTTTTCCAAAACAAATTAATAAACTCAATAGTTGGAATTCTTCACTTAAATAATATGATATTATTTTATAAAAGTTAATACAACGAAATTGTGAAATTCCCGAAGAGAAAGAAATTATTATTTTTCATAGTATAATATTTAATTTTTATATCGTATATTATGTGCATTCACACAGTTACAATAATTTATATGCAAGTAGAAATAGATATATATGACATATAGAAAAAGTGAGAGATCATGGATCTATCCAAATTCAAAGCCCATCAAAGACCTCCTACGTGAAAATCAGAATTATTTCAAAAATCTAGTAAAACTTTCAAGCCTAGCCTTTCTATTTCTTTTTTATTAGTTAATTCAATGACAAACGAAAGTAAATCCCATTGGTTATATGCTCTAAGTTAAGATATTGTGCATATCTACATATTTTAACTATCAAACAGCACATTAATAAATAAATAAATAATGAAAAAAAATACAAAAATAGCAACCACATGAAAATCACAAGAAAGTGTAATATTTAAAACCGAAAGCCTGCATTTTCTCTACTGCCTGAAAGAAAAAGTTACCAACAATGAACAATATACACATACACAACACATCTGATGTAGTGAAGAGGGGGAATAAAAAATTACAATTTCAACTGTTCTAAAGTTATTTGAAAATTCCTGTAATATATTTCTGATTATTAATATTATAAATCAATAATAGCTTATGTTAAAAATTGGTGTAGTAGAAAAATGAATATACCGGATAAATTTGCAGCGTTTCTGTATTGTTTCTTCCTGTGACGTGGATTATGCATATTCTTGATGTATAAGTTTATTTGTATAAGATGATTATTGAGCAAAAGTTAACATATTAGGCTAAGATAATTTATCACATATTTAATTTGATAATTAAAACAAAATCAAAACATCTGCGTAGGTGAAAAGCCTTCCAAAATAACTGTTTACTATAGTAATTATGTAGTATTTAATAGGAATTTCGTTAGATTTGATACCCCTCGTAATATTTTGCATTTATAATTCATTTAAAAGCAAATAGTCAAGTTTTGTAGCGTATGAGCTGAAAAATCTTTAGTTTTGTAACGTATGAGCTGAAAAATCTTTCTAAGTAACTGATCATTAGTACAATCATTATTTAGCAATTTTTTTTTAGAAAAATATTATTTGACATTCTAATACGAATTTATTAAATTAAATACCCTCAGTCATTGAAATGCTTTTATGAAATTCAAATTTAAAGTGGTTGTGTATTAAAAGAGAAGATTTTTGTAGGAATTTTATTTTTAAATTTAAAGGATAATTCTTCTTTGAAATTCTAAAGTATTTTGACGAAAAAACCTTTATAAGAAGTTCCCATTTTATAATAATATTTCTTTACATTCTAATAAAAGATAACAAAAATATGTACAAAAATCAGAGCTAGAAATAATCTTCCTACTGAATATAAATATTGTAAATAATTTTTGTCCTTCTCTTATAATATCTCAATAATCCCCTATGTTTTAAAAAATTTTAAGGCATCATGAAGTACATTAAGGAAGAAATGACCTTTCATATACAATTACATGGGTGGTCTATATTGAATGGGTTGCTTTTGCACCTGCATAATAATTTGCTGGAATTTAAAAGATTTAATCTGTTTTTGAAGGGCATAAATGTCCGTTAATGTTATAAGGACATTTTTGTCATTCAACTTTTGACTTAGCTGGAATTTGAAAAAATTAATCTAGTTTTGAAAGGGCATAAATGTCAATTAATATTATAAGGATATTTTCCTTTTTCAACTTTTTGACCTAGTATCTTCCATTTTAATATAACTAGTTTACGGACACATGCTTGCCGCATGTGTATATTATGATAATAATTAAATATAGAGTTGCAATAAGTGTAAACTCAAAATGAATTGGCCCGACATTTTGGTTACCTTAGTTTATTAATCATGCTTTAATGATGATTAAGTATAAAACATGACAAGATCACCTAAATAAAATGAAAAACTAAATTTTTTTCAACATTTTATACGAAACGTGCAAGAATTACATAAAATACAAGTTACCATGATGGGCCAAATATAAGCCACGCGCCAAGAATAAATACGTCTACGCAAGTTTGAGGCTACTTCTATCAAGTTTGAAATTTCATATAAATCAAAAATGCCAACAACAACAAAACGAAGATAAATCGGAAAATATTTGAAAAAAATATCAAAAAGAAGAAAAAGCGAATGCAACAACTTCATATTACCTATTAAAGGTATAGAGTATGATGTAAACCACGAACACATATTTTCATATTAGAGTTTGCTTAATAGATACCAGATCTTCATTGAGTTGTGTATAAATATTGTTATAACGGTAGAAACTTAAGAAGATAAAAATGTAGTATATGAAATAATAATTTAAAAAATATGAAAGTGTAACCTATAATAATTGTTGGTAGGTGAAACAATACTCCTCATTTACTCGGTTCAATGAATGACTTTGTTCATTTTTTCATCTTATTTATTAATTTTTAAAAAAACAAAAAAAACATGTAATTTAATTAAAATTAAAATTTAATTTAATATTTTATTTTAATTTACTACGAGCAAATTGGTAATCCAACATGAAGATAAGAACTTTCCCTTTTAGTATAATATAATAATAATAATAATAATAATAATAATAATAATAATAATTTTTGTGTATTATTATATTATTATTATTATTATTATTATTGTTTATATTTATTTATTATCATTATTATTATTTATTTAGTTATTTTAACTTTTTCACTTTGGTGTTCCCACTTATATAGTAAATAATTTATAAATATGAATGATATGATAACATGCTAATACTTAATTATGTATTAATTAAATTTTAATTAAGTGGAGGGGCAAAATGGTAATGTAACTTTCAACTTAGGGGCAAAATGATAATTCAAATTAAAAATTTATGATATATATATATATATATATATATATATATATATATATATATATATATATATATATATAAGAAGCTTAGAGAGCATGATGATGTAGCTTACCTCTTTTTGACTCCATTCCTTATTTTTCTTTTTCCCAGTTTTATTGAATATTTTTCCCATTTAAAAGTCATTTTTTAGTTTATTTATTTAAGTCAATTTTTTTGTTTATTTATTTAATACATACACCGATATTCTTACAATCTTTAATTAATGTCATTGCTATCACATACTCGTATTCTTATGCTTGCGTTGTTGTCTATATTCCTCAACAAATCCAGTTGGATTTTCTTCAAATCAGATTGTGTATTGTTGCGGTTTGTGGAGAGAGACGGTGGCAGCGAAGATGAAAAATGGATTAGTTGATTCTTTTTCAATGAGTTTTCCGGTGAATGATGCTCTACTTTGCTTGATTCTTTTCCGATGAGCGGCGACTAGCCGGAGAGAGGTTGTAGCGGCGATGATGAAAAATGGCATTATCTTGAATTAGCAGCTGATGTGAGCCTTTTTCCCTACAATTTCTCTCTCAAATTTGCTTTTTAAAATTATTTTCATCACCTCTTCGTGTTAATACGAATGTGGCCAGACCTTATGCAGAAATCAAAAGATGGAGAGTTGGATATTTATAGAAAAGTATGTTTTCTACAGCATACATGAACACATTCAATCGGGTAATTTCAACTCTCTCTCTCTTTTGGTTGTTGTTGTAGTTTTGACATAAGGGTGGAGCTAGAGTGTAGGAAGAGGTTTATGGAACAAGTAGTTTTGGTTCAAATCTTGTATATGTCTTGAGAAATTTATTATTGATTTAGAATCCATTTCACTCAAAGGACTAAGCACTCAAACACAACTTCAAATAGTGTCCCCCAGTAGAATTATATTGTTGTTTATTCTTTGTACAATTATGGGCCATGAAGAAAAGAATGCAAAGTTCCTCTTTTATTCTTGTTTCTTACCTCGAGTGCCTAGAACTTTAATTAGATAAATAAAGTAATAGGTTGTTTTCCTCATTTTTATTTTCCTTTAAACAAATTTAGAAATCTTGAGCTAGAAAAAATAGATTGAAACTTGAGAATTCCATTTTTGAGTATGATTATGATAGAATTACGATCTAAAGTTTTCCATTTAAACAAAAGAAGAAATGTAATGTCGTGAAACCCTAAGATCAATCACCGGGGAGTTGAAATGGAGAAAATAAGATTTCTGCACGGGTCATAGAATGAGTCTTCCACACGTGATCTGTGGGGTAGGCCACAAATTGTGGAGTGACTCGTGGAGAGAGATAGGACTTGGTTGAAAATTCAAAAGAATTGAGTCATCACGGGTGTGACCACATTGATCAGCATCACCAGCCGTCATGTGAGTCATGGTCAAGGGTTGATTGAAAGTTTGAAAAAATTCCCGGGGCGTGTACTTACTTGGGTCCTCTCCATAGTTGTTTGGGATACCACGAGGTAGTGAATGTCCTCTGTAGTGACCCCGGTGGGTTGGCGGTGAGGACTACGAGGTGACCACAGTCGTGGTCACCCGGTAACGAATCGTCAAGTAGCCCGTGGTGACCCCTGAATAGGAATGCTGGTTCGGTGGCAGGAATATCACAGGTGTTAAGTGCATTCTGAAGACTTCATTAATTCCGTTGTTGGCGAGTTGAGGACTGCAAAAATATTTCCAAGAACATCGGCAATGGGCACCACGAGAGTGGGTCACTGACCACTGACTCGTGGTGTGCCTGTCAAAAATTTAGCGGGGGTCCCTTTTTCCTACAATTTCATAAGGAGTTTTATATGTAATTTCCTAAACTAACTCCTAGACTACCAGCTACGTCGTTTTGGGTTTTAGTCGGGGTTTTAGAGGTAACCAATAGTTTATTTAATTTCCCCTCCCCTCAAAAGTTAGAAAAAATTTAAGCTCGAAAGATTCGGAAGCGAAGCTGAGGCAATTGAATTCTCCTTAGATTTTCAAGAGATTCTCTCGGGGATTTCCATCTCACCGGTATCTTGGGAATTCAACAAGAGAATATTCTTCCCTTGTATTACAATATTCTCCTCTATCTTCTTTATGTCGGTTATAGCCCGGTAGTTTCGAAATGTGAAAAAGCTTTCAAACAAATTTCTTTATGATTCAAGGAATATTTCTATATGATTTTAGGAATTCTTATTTATTCCTATTTCTAGAAATTGTGAAAGATTGTAACTAGCTAGCATAATTAGCCTGAATCACATTTCGGTAGAAATTCGAAACTTGTAGGTTGAACTTGTTTTCCACGTAGCTTGGTTCTATTAGTTTTGGGATATACATTATATTTCAATTATGTTAAAATCTCGGTGAGAATCATGTCGGTCTAGTCTCGGTTAGATTGTTGGCGGAGTCTTAGTTAGGCTTAGTATTGCCCAAAAAAAATGTCGAGTGATGGGTTTGACTATAGTAGTTCTCGAGGTGTTAGTATAATGCCTCCCCGATTATTAGAATTAGACTCATTATCATATTTTAGTGGTTCTTTAGCGGGTCATGATACTTTTTAGATAAGAACCTCGGCTAGCCTTAGGACCCTATCTTGAATTCTTTGTTTGTTCTTGAGCCCGATTCTGGCCTTTCGAGATAAGCGGCTACGGACCCCGGTCACGAGCCGATTCTGAGAATGCGGTAGATAAGACTCACATAGTACTTTTAGATAGGTACTCTAGAATTAGTCTTGGGCCCTAGTTTCGAGCCTATCGGCTTAGTAGTCGATCTAGGGCTACTAGTGGGAGTAGGACTTAACAGCGTACCGGGGTTCCCGGCATACTAAGTTCCTAGAACTTCTGTGCCATCGTATGTTATATTTTGTTGGACTCTTGGCCTCGGGCCGCTGATCACTCAATTTATGCCTTTATAGCCTGGGGGAAAAGTATGTTGGGTCTATCGATGGAGTGTATCATTGGACTCCGTCTCGCTCACGTGGTTATATGTACGGTTATAGACTCTCCCACTAGTCGGTTAGTTACATCTCGGATTAGTTCGGTTAGAATAGTTTCAGACTACTCGGTTTAGATTTATTTATTTCATGTTATGGTTTGTCCTACTTACTTAGTACATTCAAAATGCGGCCTTACCTGTGTTATGTTATGTCATTTTATGATACAACTCTGAGTTCTCAGTCCAGCCTGCTTCGTCCCTTCGAAGTTTCGAGTACGCATCATTGGTGAGTCCTCATCTTTGGAGGATGAGGATTATTTCCTTGATTATATTTTATTTTCAGTTATATTTAGAGGATTATCTAGGAACTTTCTAGCAACTCATCGAGATAGATAGCTTTCGGACACATACGAGTTCTCGAGATTTTTAGCTTTGTTTCGGTTGGC
The DNA here is from genome assembly GCA_018107945.1 of Datura stramonium. Taxonomy (NCBI): domain Eukaryota; kingdom Viridiplantae; phylum Streptophyta; class Magnoliopsida; order Solanales; family Solanaceae; genus Datura; species Datura stramonium. Next base: position 113,513 of record JACEIK010003650.1, on the reverse strand, counting down.
ATAAAACTTTATGATTTAGTTCTTAACTACCATAAATATTTTATTTTATTATTTTTGTAGCTTTCGCTATGTTTTACTCGAATGCCGAGTGTTATGATAAAACTATGGGTTGACTTGAGGTTACTTGTGACTCCAAGTACCATGTCTCTTCTAGGGTAGACTCGAGTGACAAACTTCATATCAAAGCACTAGGTTTAGAGTATCCTAGGATGTCTAAGGCATCAAGTAAAGTCCTTTTCATGGGTGTGAAAAGCGCCACACTTATGAGCGGGGAGGCTACGAGATATTAGGGAAAACTCCCTTTTGTTCATACTCCTTATTGTGCATTAAAGTTCAATTCGATTACTATTTTCTAACTCGTGCTATGTTTCATTTCAAGCTGGAGTCATGCCTCCATGAAGTGGTAGCAATGAGAAGAAGGGTTGGCAACACTCACCGACCTGCCACACAGTACCGCAACAGCCCCTCAAGACGACCTAGTGTCCTCGCGTAGAGTTCGAAGCGACCATCCGTCTCACCTGAGCCAGTCATAAATCGAGGTGAACCGGCGAGGTGGTTTTGATCTATACTAATGGGTGCATGGCTACCCAAGTTCGGGACTTCACTCGGATGAACCCTCCATATTTCTATGATCTAAGGTGGGAGAGGACCGCAGGAGTTCGTGGATGAGATTAGAAAGATCACCCAAATTATGTGGGTGACGGCTCCTCGGAGAGTGTCGGCTGGTTGCCTACAGTGAAACGGAGTACCCAAATGCAGTATGAATATTGGAAGGATGGGAGACCAGCGGGAGCGAGGAATCGGTGGAATGGGAGAGTTCACTATGGCAACTACTGGGCGATTCTTCCCCAGGGACTTAGAGGAAGCTAACGATGCCGAATTCATGAATTTGAAATAGGGAATAAACGATGGAAGTATGCCAGGTTCACACGGTTTCTAAAGATGCTCCGGATACGGTAGCTAGAGCCAGAGACTCATTATCACGAAATTTGTTAATAGAGTGTCAAACATGGTCCTCAAGGGTGCGGGGCGCAGTGCTTATTAAGGACACATCAATCTCTCTCCGGCCTCATAGTTCATGCCCAACAAATTGAGGTAGAAAAATTAAAAGACTAGAGCGGGAGTACAAACGGGCAAGAACCTTCAGTCAAATTATGGCCACTAGAGATCACAGTGGTAGTATGTTATACCCAAAAACTCAATGATCGGACCGGAAGTTAAAGCGGGGAAAGAGGCACGAAAATTCAAGTTGCGGGCCTGAAGCGGGTCATTGGATGACTGCGACTATCCACGAGTCCTCGGGTGACTCATGGGAAGACCGGTGGAGAGTAGGAAGTGCGGAGGAAAAGGGGTTCCCCAAGGGCGTTAAGGCGACTCGTGGTCGGAGTCACCACGAATCGTTAGGTCAACCATGGGTAAAGGAGAAGAAGTATAGAAGAGTCAGACCAATGTACTTGATGATTGGTGACCACCGAGGTTGTGTGGTCACTAAAATTATTAGCTTAGTTACGTGATTGCATTATGAGCCTAGGAGTATAGACAAGGTAGTGTACTCAACTTGAGCAACATGACAATTCATTCCCCAGTGGCGAGTCGTTAGGTGGTCTGGTAGGACCACTGCTTGATTTCTACGAATGAAGTAAGGGTATTTTTGAAATTCCTAAGTTCTTAAGACCTATAGTACGTCGTTTAAGGCTCGTTTGAAGGGTTTTAGAGGGAAAACCTATTCTAAGTTATTTCATTCCATGCATGCAAAGTTGAGAGGTTGAAGAGGTGATTTAGAGAAAATCTTCAAGGTGTCCATTGGAATCTCATCTTGGGCGATCGATTGAAGTGGTAGAATCATCCCTTCAGTATGCGGTTATGAGTGGGTGTTTCCTTCCTCACCCATGCCCAATCTCTATCTAAGTATGAGGAATTCCTATGATCAAGTTATGGGGTTTTCACGAATTGCATAATTCTTCAATTATTACATATGGAGTACGATTAGATTATGTTTCTGTTGATGAATTATGAAGCTTGGGCAGGTTTTTAAATTGTGTTCAATCAAAATTGTGTTTCTTAAATTATGAAATAAAATTCCCCTGGATGAGAAGTGCATGGAAGAAAAGAATAATGACAGATATATGATGATGATGAGATTTGACAATGAAAAACACGTTTCTAAAGCTACCCATGTTTACGATATTGTTTTCAAAATGAATTGAGTAGATATAAGCATGATAAAGCTTTGGGCAATGCCCACATGTTGAATTCAAATGATGATTATTAAAAATAACACCATACGGTTTTCGGATCAAGGGCTCCCAGTATGTTCGGCTTGTGGTATATTTTAAACTAAAGTTCTCATATGCATGGATTCTATTGAAATGTATGCTACTATTGAGCTTTGTTTCCATAAGATATCGAGTCTATGTATGATTTTATTATTGAGCTGGTAATAGACAATGTTGAGCTTCATTTTCATACGATGTTGAGTTATTCATGACTTCATGTTGAGCTTCATCAATATGCGATGTTGAGCTTCGTTATATACGATATAGAGCATTGCATATTTTTAGGAAAGAGTCTAGCATCGGGTGGGCTAAGGGTCGATCACCTAAGCCCCGAACTACACGCCAATGTAGGTTGATACTATTATGACTTGGGACACCCTAGTGAGCTTCCCCTTGCCCGAATAGGCCTTCATCTTGATATCGGTATCATGGTAGCGTCCTCAGCCACAGCAAGGATTTGGGCCGGCTGCACTTGGCAGGTGTGATAGTCGGGATCACATAGCTCTCGTGGTATGTCGGTTAATTGACGAGTCTCCCATTATCTATAGATTCAGATTTGCATATTCATTACTTTCCATGATTATTATTTTAAACATGCATGTCTTAAGAGTAAGGTTTAACTCATTGTTCGGCTTTCTATAAATGTCATATTTCATCTTTGAGTCATTCAGGTCGATTATGATGTTATAGTATGCATGGACATATTATGAAAAGATTATGATTACGGAATGAATGCGTGTAGTTCCTCCTCTCGAGATTTGAGCTTATGTTACGTTATGATGTGTTTTAAATGACTTACTTTACTTAGCGGTTTTACTTACCTTGCAGCCCACTTGGTACATTCTACATGCGGCGCACCACTTACCATGTTGCTTATGCGTCTCGCGATACGGACGTCTCGTGGCGCCGGCCCGGCTCTTAGACAACCTTGAGTTAATGTCTGCTTTCGAATTGGTGAGTCCTCATTTTTGAGGACTAGACTTTTTAGTTTTCCTTTATGTATTTTTCAGTTTCAGCTTGATGAGTTAGTTGGGGGTCTTGTCCCATCAACTCGTTTAGATTAGAGGCTTATCAAACTATTGATGTAATCAACTTGAGATATTTGTTGCATGTTGTTGTGATGAGTTAGACTTCCGCTGAGTTCACATTGTTGATTTCTTCTGATTTTTGTTTGAAATAGATGTATGCTTATGCCATAGGTTGACTTAGGATCTCGGGGTCCCATGTCCATGTCTATGATCTAGGCCTCCATTTGGGTTTTGACAAACTTGGTATCGAGCCATAGGTTTGAAGTGTCCTAGAGGGTGTACGAGAAAGCCAAGTTAAGTAGAGTCTTTTTCATGGGTGTGAAGTGTTCCACACTTATGACGAAGAGGTTACGAGACATTTAGGAAATGTTCCCTTCTTTTATGATCTATGAAGTGCGATGAAAAGTCTTTATCCCTCTAAATTATGCTATTCGCGATTGGAGAATCATGGCTCCTTGAAGAATGAATGGAAGGAATGGAGGTAGTGAAGGCCACGAGGAAGAAATGGTTATAGGCATCGGCCCGGCCCACCGGTTCGGGAGCCTCCAAGCACGGAGCCGACCACTCATGATGAGTTCTGGGCCACTATTAAGATGCTTGCGTAGGCCTTGACCGCTCAAGTCAATCGTTAGGCCATTGCGTATGTTCCAAAAAATGGAAATGTAGTGGAGGCTCGAGTTAGAAACTTCTTGAGGATGAACCCGCTAGAGTTCACGGGGTCGGAGGTAGATGAGGACCCATATGAATTTGTGGATGAGATTGTTAAGATCACCCATGTCATGAGAGTGAGTAGTGTTGAGTGAGAACGGAGTTGGCATCCTACCGAGTTGTGAGGTTGTGCATATCGGATTTCTCCAATGGAAGGATAGCGAGCTGCGGGCGAGTCAGTCACTTGGGAAGAATTCTAGGTTGTATTCTAGATCGATTTTCCCTCGGGAGATGAGGGAGTTGAAAGCGAAATTTGAGTTTGTGAGGTGAGTAGGGAGAATGAAAAGGCATGCAAGAGTATGCCCTTGAGTTCACTCGCTTATCCAAAATATGCTCCATAGTTGGTAACCCAAATCGGAGGATGCAGAGTAGATTCGTCCATAGAGTCATAGGTTATTTGAACAAAGACTACGGGACAACCATCTTTGCACGGGATATGGACTTTCTCGGATAGTGTTGTATGCCCAATAAATGGAGGCGGCATATTCGAGAGAGGAGGCCAAGAGGGAGCGGGGCCAGGAACATAGGTCTTGGTCCGGTGGTAGACGCAGGCAACACACCCACCGAGAGATCATTAACTTGGCATCTTCAACATTGAGTGTACCATCTAGGCCCGGGCATGACCATAGAGGAGGGCATCGAGTTTGGGAGGGCCATGCGATATACCCATATATTCGGCATCCCAGCTTGTCGTAGGTGTGGTCGGGCACACAGGCGTGCTTGGTAGGTTTCGGTGCTGACCAAGTGTAGGAAGCCCAGGCATAGGCTTCAAGATTGTCCGGTTTGCTAGGAAGGATGTCGGGTTGGGGCCGAGGCCTAGCTTCTGAGTTCAACAACCCCTCCCACACGCTCGGCTTGCTCGGGGTGCATCTACTAGTACGGTGGCGGTCGGCGCAGGAAACGGTCTATCTTTAGTTTCCTAGTCGGGGAGACGGGGAGGTCTTCACGGATATGGTCACTCATATGTTGTGAGTTTTCCATATTGATTTTTATGCTTTGCTGAATCCAGGGCTACTTTGTCTTTTGTGACACCATATGTGGCAGTAGCTTACGTAGTTGGATAGATGTCTTTTTTAGAATCCTTCTCGGTTCCACTCCTATAGGTGACTTAGTTATGGCTAGAGGGTGTATAGAGCATGCCCATGTCATAATCCTTCAAAATGTCACCTCAGCGAATTTTATAGAGTTAGCCATGATCGATTTCAATGTTATTCTCGGCATGGATTGGCTATTTGCATGCTATCTTGATTAGTGTAGAACCTAGGCATTAGAGTTCAAATTTACAGTGAGCCGATCTTGGAATGGAAGGAGTAGATTCGGTTATTGTCTGTGGTCGATTCATTTCCTACCTTAAGTCCGAGGAGGATGATTTCTAAGGGTTGCATGCTGAATCCCAGTTAGGGTTAAGGATGTCGAGTATAAACCTAACTATCCGGCCGATTTGATGAAATGCGTGAGTATCGAGGTCTTTCGATGATTTGCAGTGTTTCCTCTGGCGAAATTTATTTCGGTATAGATCTTCTTCCCGACAAGTAACCTATCTCTATTCCTCCCCAAGGATGGCTCAGGCGGGTAAGGAGTTGAAGGGTTCGGTTAGGTAAGGGCTTTATCAGGACGGAGCAAGTCCCCATGGAGTGCGCGGTGTTGTTTATGGGAAGAAGGATGGTTCTCTTCGGATGGCATTGACTATCGAGTACATTGAACCAAGTCACCGTTAAGAATAGGTATCCCTTACCCGGAGATTGATGATTTGTTTGACCGGCTTTAGGATGCCCAGTGTTTCTCCAAGATTGATCTCGGATCTTGGTATCATCAACTTAGAGTTCGAGAGGTGAGAAATCCCAAACCACTTTCATGACTCGATATGGCTATTATGGGTTGTAGTTATGTAGTTGGACTAGCAATGCCCATACCCAACTTTTATAGATCTAATGAAAAAGGTGTTCAAGGCATATTTGGACATTTTTGTGATTTTATTCATAGATGACATCCTTTTATACTATCAGCGAGAGGAGCATTCCACTCACTTGAGAGTAGTGCTCAGAGACCCTCAAGGATCGTCAATTTTATGCAAAGTTTAGCAAGTGTGAATTTGGTTGGACTCGTTTGCATTTTTGGGCCATGTGGTATGCAGAGTGAAGGCATAGGGTAGATTCTCGAAGAGTGGAAACGATAAGAAGAATTGGCCCAAGTCGGTGAATCCTTTTGGTTTGGGTTTCTTGGGCCTAACGAGGCCTGCACGAGAGAGATTCGTAGAGGTTTTACGTCGAATGCCGGCACCTTTCAAGGTTGACTCAAAAGAAGGTAAAGTTCAATAGATTTGGAGAGGCTTGTGAGGGAAAAGATTCCAGAGTTGAAGACTCGACTCACTTGACACAGGTGTTGACCTTGCCGAAGTGCAGATGGTTTTGTGGTGTCATTGTGATGCTTCGAGAGAATCGGACTTGGGCACATTGATGCAACACGAGAAAGTGATAGAATATGCTTCAAGACAGTTGAAAGTCCATGAGAAGAATTACCCAACCCATGATCTTTAGTTGGCCGCAGTGGTGTTCGCATTGAAGATATGGAAGTATTACTTATATGGGGTCCATGTGGTTGTATTTACGGACCACAAGAGCTTGCAATATGTGTTCCCTGCGAAGGATCTTAATCTTCCAGCGAGAGGTAGTTGGAGCTGCTAAAGACTACGACATGGTGTCCTTTACATCAGATCAAGGCTAATGTGGTAGCGGACACATAGTAGGATCTCTATGAGTGTGTTCCATGTAGATGAGGAAAGAAGGAAGCTGGTAGGAGATGTCCATAGACTTGCAAGGTTGAGTTCGTCAGTCGGCTTCGGCAGATGGCGGCGTTGTTGTGCAAAATGGATCAGAATCATCCTTTGTGGATGATGTGAAATCTAAGCAAGATGAGGACCCGATGTTGAGGAAATATAAGAAGGCTGTGCGGAGTCAAAGGTGGAGGTTTTCTATGAGGATATATGGTGTTGCGGTATCGGAATTCGACTATGTGTTCCGAGTGTTGATAATTTGAGGGACGAGATATTGCATGAGGAGCATTGATTCAAGTATTCTATCCATCCAGCAAGATGTATCATGATTTGTAGGAAATATATTGGTGGAACAACATGAAAAAGGACATTCTACGAGTTCGTAGCCGAGATGCCAAAGTGTCGGCAAGTGAAAGTCGAGCATCGAGGTCGGGGCGTACTTCAAGATATTAGCATTCCCACTTGGAAGTGGGAAGAGATTAATAAATTTATTCTGGGATTACCTTGTACAGCGGAGCACTCACGATTCTATTAGGGTGGTGGTAGATAGGTTGACCAAAGTTTGCACATTTTCTACCGATTAAAACACGGGTCGACGGATGATCATGCCAAAGTGTATATTTGGGAGTTGGTGTGATTATATCGAGTGCCCTTGTCCTATAATCTCGGTAGAAATTTTCAGGTTTACCTCCCGATTTTGGCTGTCTTTCCAAAACAAGCTTGGGACTCAGGAGTTAAACTCGGCACAACCTTTCATCGCAAACGGATGGCTAGGTAAGAGCAGACAATCCAGGACGCTCGAGGACATGTTGAAAGCATGTGTGATGGACTTAAAACGTAGTTGGGATGATTATTTTCCTTTGATCGAGTTTGCTGATAATAAAAGCTATCACTCTAGCATCCAAATGGCATCGTTAGAGGATCTTTATGGGCGAAGGTGCGGTCGACCATTGGATGGTTTGAGGTTTATGAGGCACTTATTGATAGGACTCGATTTGGTTCTGAGGCCATGGTGACTTAGTTGATAAGGGGCAGTGAAAACCGCTCGAGTCATCAAAAGTCATATCTTGATGTGAGAAGAGATTTGGAGTTTGAGGTAGGAAGCCCAGGTATTTATAAAGGTATCCCATAAAGAAGTCACGCGGTTCGGGAAAGAAAGAAAAACTTAGTCCGCTATGTTGGTCCCTCTTAGGATAATGAGGAGAATTGGTACTTGTGCATTCCATGTTTTCATGTGTAAGCCACGAAGAAATGTTTTGAGTGATCTAGCCCTAGTAGTCGGTAGGGAAATGTTGGTGTAAAGGACAAACTCGGCTATGAAGAAGTTACGTGGGAATATTGGACGGAGTTAAGTTTGGAGGCTAAGGAACAATGAAGTAGCTTCAATTATAGTCTTATGGAGGAATTAGCATGTTGAAGGAGATATGTAGGGCAGCGGATATGATGGCTAGATACCCACACTTATTCTCTACGGGCTCGATTTCGACTTGAGGTATGATTTTTTAAATGACTCTATTTAATTTTCATGTTCAGTTTGTGTGCTCAAGTTTCTTTTATGTGTTGGATGTGTATGTGAAGCATGAGATCCCATTCGGTTATGTGTTATGAATTGGGAGTAGTCATTCTGCAAAGTATCGCTCAGATGATCGGTATATGAATAAGACAATTGTATGTTTCTATTTTCCTTGCTTCTAGTCAGGGCGAATGTTCTCAATGTTACACCTCGTAAATTCCCGGTACATAGAGGATGGCTATTCGCGTGTCGGTTAAGAGTATTTAGAAAGCCATACATGCTAGAAAAAGGCAGGGGAAAGATCGGACAAGCGCCAGAGTCGGCGCGTCGCAAAATCGACTTATAAATCGCATTCCACAGATACGTTATAGTGTCCATTATATATAAGCTGACTTGGTTTGAGTCATTAGATATCAAAATAATTTCGGAGAAGTTGCGAAAAGCTTGAGTACGAAGAGTATTGATAATTTCCTTTGGGGTTACGGTGGCGATCCAAATTCAAATTAACCTCGGGTAGGAGTTTATTTAGCAGCGGGGAGCATTCCTACGGATTTTTGTTTCGCGAATGCAGTAGACGAATCGTCGAGCTACGGACTAAGGTAAGTAGAATTGCTCCAAGCTAGTGTCCAGTAATGTCCTAGCAGTAAAGTGAATACTTCTCCCTTTTGGACATTTGAAAAATAGCAAGTTTTGTTGTCTTTCGATAAACCTAAGTTTAGGCTATAGAGTATATCAAAAGTGACGTCGTCCTTCATAATAGTGTTGTATTTGTACTAATTGACGTGTATATGAATGCGGTTGGGAGAATTAGGTAGATGCCGCAGGAGCCCTCGTCCAAACGATCGGATAACTCGAGGTTAAGGTATGTGAAGTAGTTTCTTCGACAAGTTGCGCTCTAGCTATATGAATCATAGTAAACTCAGTGTTTGAACTCCTCGGAGTTGAATGTTGAGTAGTGAGTAAGTTTAGTAAATGCAGTTTGCGTTGCCATATCGTATTTAGTCAGAAAGTTAGTAAAGCATGCGCCATAGGGCGAGTTAACACATTCAGGGCTTCGGTATAGCCTATTGTATGATTAGCAAGCATGTTGTAGAATGAAAGATATAGATTTAGAGTAAAGTTAGTAAGTAAATCGGATAGACGAGCGGTATTGCTACGAGACTAGCCCATTCGGGACGGTTTTATGGCTACGAGACTAGCCATTGAGACAGAGATGAGATATTGGCTACGAATTAGCCATTCGGGAGCAGATAGTATCACATTTCACGAGATTAGCTAAGCAGTTAAATAAAGATTTCCGAATCAGTATAATCGGTAAAGAATCGGTATAATGCAAAGAGATCGAGAATAAGAAATGAATTTAGATAGTATTTTCAATTAAAGCATGCTTGCTATTTATATGTGCTATTTGTTTGTTGAGACTTAATGTGGCGTGAGGCCCCTTATTGAGCGTCCTCGCGCACAGGTTGGTAATCATGTCGCCCCTTTGCGGGTGGGTTTACGTCACTCCAGGAGTGGCATGTAGTCCCCGGCTTGGACGAAGATGGGATGAAGCTTTCCCCATATCGGTCGATCCAACTTTCTGATGCAAACAGCCTGTTAGTATGTGTCGAGAATGCTTTATCTTTGTACAAATATTCTTCCTTTGTTGATTGTTCCCGAGGAGGCAGTACGATCTACGAGTATACATTGAAGTATTCAGAACCCAGACCCTATACATTGCAGACACTATCCGGGAGTCCTCGGACTCGGACACGGTTACTTATATCGGAGGCCAAGACACGTAGGAGACCCGGGGAGCATTAGAGGAGCTCTAGTGAGCGAGATGAGTTGAGTGACTTATTTTTAGGCTGGTTTTGACCCGGGTAGGGGTCTGTAGATTGTTTGCTTGCTTGGCGCCATCGATTATATGGGGTTGGTATTGGCTCTTGCCTTCGACTTGTATATCCATTTATGTGCTATACTAGCTACTAGACGACGGAACGTGCGTCTACGGGTACGCCTACGCGCCCATCGGTCTGGCTGTTCATATCGGCTTCTTGAGATTGATTATCTCCTGCTATACGAAATTGCTAGTTATACCATCTATATTTGAATTTATTTTTCATTGTATTATTTGATTGGTTTGCATACTCGGTACAGCGGTGCGCGCCCCGATGGGGCCTTGCATTACTGCGGTACTCATAGACGAAGCGTCATTGTGATTCCGGCCGGCTATAGAGTCATCGGCTCACAGTCATCGATGCGATTCCCGAGTGTAGCTCTTTTCCTTTGTTGTACGTGTATGGGTAGAGTCGAGGCCACCATCCCGTCAGTTCTATTATTACTCATAGAGAGCTTAGATTTTATATATTATCTCCCTGTGGTCGGTTGAGCTGGTCGTGTGAGACCGTGGAGTTGTATGAAGCATTTAGTATCTCTGTTTTTTATGTTGGCCGTGTGGGGCCATAATTTGAAAGTAGTGGTGACCTTGCCGGTCACGTAGCTCTTGAATATTCTTTTGTTGAGTTTGAGATGACTAGACGACATGGTGGCCTTGTCGGCCCGCATAGGTTCCTTGGTATTAGAATGATTTTAAGTTATTTGTTGATGCATTCGAAGGTGGCTATAGGCCCGGTTGGCCGGAGGCGTGTTTACAGCCGTTATATAGCCCTTTGTTTCCGGGAACACGAGATAGAGCTAGTCGAGCACGGATGTGCCTAGGCCCCACCGATTAATGATCCCGGGTCCTTTTAGGGCACCCAGTGCCATTCCTTACCCTCTATGGCGGGTAGTGACAAACTTGGTATCGAAGCGGAGTGTGTCGAGTGCATAACCGTGCTAAGTAGAGTCTTGTCTGGATGTGTTGTGCACCACATGCACTATAGGCGGAGCTGCGAGCATGATAGGATGATTACTCTTCTTTCTTATTGATCGTTTTAAGGCGGTATAGTATAGGGTTGAGTCCACAAAACTTACCATATTCTTTGGATTACGAGATACAAAAACTGGTCAGTACCCTATCACGGGCGAAGATCGAGATATAGCAACGAGAAGAGGGCATCGGCCCGGTTATAAGATAATTACAGCGGCGGGAGGAGTACTAGAGACCTCCCCGGCGTGATACAACTATCGGTACTATTCCCAGTATATACGTTGATAACGTCAGGAAACGGAAGTCGAAGTATAATGTATAGGAGTTGACTTACTTATTAGATATATAAGATACGATTAAGATTACGAGATAATATCGGGCACTATCGAGATAGTAGAGAAAAGAGGGAAATGCGGGGATTCCCATATCATCTTTTCGAATGTGAATACTGATTATATGTTTCTATTTGCAATAAGAAAAGGGCTATTTCCTACCTTTGATTTTGAGATATAGTAAAAGGCATAAGAATTGAGGTAGGTGCCCAAATCAAGCGGTAAGTGAAGACGGATTGATTGATTCCATTAAGTGTTAGAGAGCGTAAAAGAGCATAATGATTACGTAAGTAGTACGGACCCTCATGGTAATAAGCCGAGAAGAGAAAGTAGGCGCACAAACACTTACTCAACGCGGATGTAAAGACTGACATCGATGATGAACACCTAGTAATAGTCAAGTTTGAGTCGAGGAAAAAGGCCAAGTCCGCCAAATACACTAATATGACAAGATATACTGCAAGATTATAGATATGATTCGGTTGTAATGTCGAAAGGTAGAAAGTTCATGAATGAATGAATTCGGCCGCAAATCTGGAAAAGTATGAACTAAGACTTGACCGAGTAACCTTATTAGCAATGTAAGGCGAGGTACTTGAACCCCGAGCTGAGTTTAAGCAAGATAAGGAAGAAGCGAATCTTGATTTTGTGGGGAAATTAAGTGCAGATTGATAGAGTATCATGTATTAAGGACTAAGCCTCGGACTAACGGTTAAGAGATAGTAAGATTGCGGTTGAATGCCGGAGTATGTCCGCTTATGGAGAAGCTAAGAAACTACGGTCACGAGAGACTCTAATCTAGTGTGGCCTAGAGATAAGGCCCGGCGAGACGATGTGAGCTCTCAATATAACTCCAAGTAGGGCCACAAGATTCGAATGTTGACCCCACATTGTAAGAGTGGCGAAATTTCAAGCAGCAGACCATAACTTCAAAGTGCATATGTTTGTTGCTTCTAGAATGGGATAAGAAACCCCAATGAAATGATACGACAGGACAGGAGATATCATTAGGCCGTAAAAGCGGTATATCATGTACGGTAGGAAATTCGGTAAAGCATGTCGAAGTGCAGTATCACTACGAGAATTCAGTATGTATTGTACGTTGTTATTGATATATATATAATACGGATAACGGTTATTACATGAAACACCCCGCAAGTTAGCCGGCCATCTCGTCGAGCAAACAGTGGGTACCCCAAGGAAGGGTCCACCATCGGTAGTGGTGACAGGGACTAGTACTAGCTAGTTCTCGCAGTATTCGAGATACGAGCCTAGCGAAGGCGATCTTTCTGAATAGCTCATAAAACCGAGAATTTCCCCGAATAGCATTATAAATCCAAGTGGATACGCTCAAGGCGTAAGAAATTGATAGTACTACCTTTGGTACGGTGTCTATTAAGACAAAGAAGATCAGTAGACTCCCGTGAAGATCCGGAGATTGACACAGGGTAAGTTCGGTGCGCCCAACTACAAGTTGTTCAAGAAAGAATAACAAAACGGTTGAATTTGCCCACAACTCCGTAGTTATGCATGCGCTACGATGCTCGAGTGGAACATTTAGGCATTGTTAGACTACTTCCGCAGTCGGGTCATCCAACCCGACTATTCGATTATGCAAGGGTTACGCGGCGAGATCATTAGAATCATGATCAATAATAGGATCACCGATCGAATGAGCACAAGGTACGCGAGCGGTCGTTCGGGTTATCCCGGCAACAAGTAGCCTTAGCATGCGACGGCGGTCAAGCTAGCTCCTAGCTATACGGTAGATTACACCTTCGGTTTCTCAGGCATAAGAGACGATGTAATTTGTCAATTATATGCCAAGTTCTCTAAATATGAGATACGTTGTATCGAGTCAAAGAAGAGAAGATGAAGTAGCAAACACCCTTAGCTACAAATTCGTTAGGAGTTTGGTGCCTTGGCCGAACAATGGAAATTATTCGAGAAAAATACACCAATTGGTCAATTTAGTTGTTCGTATAATAGAAATGAAGGACACGGACGGTAATTCAGGACACCGCCGTGTCGTCATTAGTTGCGAGAAGTAAAAAGAACGGTAGTATAAGATTTTAACAGGTTAGCGCGAGAAGCTAGATTTCCGGAGAGTAACCGAGAGGATGGAGTCTTTGCGTTGTAAAGCCGTCTCTGTGTTCCGGATGTTTCGAGCCTCCGCAGTGATTATGGTACATTCGCCCGCTATTCTCTCCACCTGTGTGCGTGAAAATGTACCATGATATCAAGAAAACCTCTTGGTGGCGGTATGAAAAGAGAAATTCTTTGAATTTGTGATGTCCTAGCGCCCGTAGGTGGCAGAACACCAGAAACGAGGTGGGTTAACTCGGGACATAGGCGTATTGCCTCTACGGAAATGGAAAGTAGTGAATACGGATTTTGTGGCGGGATTACCCCGTCCCTGGAGCATAGACATGACTCTGCTTGGTGATAGTTGTGAGATTGACAAAAATGTCGACTCATTTCATGCAGTGAGAACTACTTTCTCAGCTGAGAAGATTATCTTAGGAGTTGTATGTCAGAAATATTAGATTGCAGTGCCCGGTATCCATTATTTCGGACGAGGAGCACAGGTTTACAGCTAGATTTTGGCGGTCGTTTGAAGTGCAGGTACACGATTAATTTAAGCACGGCGTTCCACCCTCGGAACGGATGGGTGTTTGACACCATTCGAGACGCTCGAGGCATGATTTGCGTGTGTGTTAGATTTTGGTGGTAGTTGGGATGAGCATTTGCCTAATCGAGTTTGCTTATAATACTTGACTATCACTGACCATCCGAGATAGCGCCTTTCGAAGAGCATTATACGGGCGAAATGTAGATCGCCGATTGGGAGGTTTAAATAGAGGAGAATCGGCGTTGATTGGCCAGACATTGTTCAACCGTCAGAGGAAAAGGTAAAGCATGAGAGAGAATGCCTACGGCGCACGAACGCCGAAATCATACGCGGATGTGCGGCGCGAGAGCACAGGTCGATGTGAATGGCCAGGTATTTTGAAAGTGTCTCAGATGAAAGGGTGATGAGATTCGGCAAAGAAAGGTAAGCTCAACCAAGGTTTGTCGGGCCATATCGGATTTGTCGAGAAAAGAGAATAGGCCAAGTGGCTTATGAGTTGAGCTCATCTCAAGTTAGGGAATCCATCTCCGTCTTTTCATATGTCCATCACTGAAATATGAAACTGTCCGAAACGTCCCAGTCCGGAGATATCCGAGTTACGAAAGAGCTAGCCTACGAAGGTTCAGAGTAGCTATCTTAGGCAGACAAATTCACGAGATTGAGAACCAAAGATATTGCGTCTGTCAAGAAATCTTGTGGGGTAACGAGGCTGAAGAGATGACTTGGGAGCGAGAGGAAGATATGAAAACCGAGATATCCTCACCCATTAGAGCCTAGTCGGGCGGCAGGTATGCTAGTATTATGATCTATGCAGTATCTTATAGTTTGTAATTGTATAAATGAAAAGATCGATTTTTAGCTATCACATGAATTCTATAGTATTGTGTGGAGTACTTGTATTGGACTTTTCGAGTTTGATTTTTGTAGCCATATTACGGGAAACTCTGTTGAAATTTTCCTAGAAATAAAAAATAAGTTGAGTAAGTTGAGAAGTCCTTTATGCGGTTTTCATTCGGATGAATGTTCTTAAGGTGGGGGAGAATGTTACACCGAAGTAAATTTCGGCACATAGATGGCTATTCGTATTAGTTAAGAAGTATTTGAAAGCCATACATCTTTAGAAAAGGCCCGAAAGATCGGACAAGCGCCAAGTCGGGGCGCGTCGCAAGGCAAAAATGCGACATAAATTGCATTCCAAGTGCAACTTATAAATATTCAGAATGCGACTTATAAATCACATTCCACAGATGCGATTTGTGTCCATTATATAAGCCCCAACTTCGGGTTAAGTCATTAGATATCAAATAATTTCAGTAGCAGCTTGAGAATACGAATTATTGATAATTTCCTTTCGATTACGCCGTTAAACACGGTCTAAATTCAAATTAACCTCACGAGTATTAAAAGCGATAGGGAGCATTCCCACACGGATTTTGTTTTCGTGAAATACGGCCCGAAGCGAATCATGAGCTACCGACCTAAGGTAAGTAGAATTGCTCCAAACTAGTGTCAATGTGCTCTAGCCAGTAAAGTGAATACTTCTCCTTACGGACTTCGAAAAATAGCAAGTTTTCGGCCGTCTTTCGATAGCCCCAAGTTTAGGCTATAATTATATCGAGACGCGTCGTCCTTTAGAATAGTGTTGCATTTAGTACTAGTGTGATGTATATAAATGCGGTTGGGAGAATGGTAGATGTGTGAAGGCCTCATCAGAAACCAGTCGGATAACTCGAGGTTAAGGTATGTGAAGTAGTTTCTTCGGCAAGGTGGCAGCTCTAGCTATGAATCATAGTAAACTCCATATTTGAACTCTCGGAGTTGAATGTTGAAGTAGTGAGTAAAGTTTAGTAAATGCAGTTTTGCGTTGCCATATCGTGGATCAGAAAGTTAGTAAAGCATGCGCCATAGGCGAGTTAGCATTCCCGGACTCGGTATAGCCTATTGTATGATTAGCAAGCATGTTGTAGAATGAAAAGATATAGATTTTTCGAGTAAAGTTAGTAAAGTAAATCGGATAGACGACGGAGAGTATTATGGCTACAGACGAGCCACTCAGACGGTTTATGAACTCTGAGAATAGCCATCCCAGAACCAGATGAATGTTAGCTACGGATTATGCCATTGGGCAGAATAGTATCACGGCTACGAATTAGCCAAACGGTTAAATAAAGATTTCGAGAATCGTATAATCGGTAAAGGAATCGTATAATGCGAAGAGATCGGAATAAGAAATCGGATTTCAGATAGTCTTTTTGATTAACATGCTTGCTATTTATATGTGCTATTTGTTTGTTGAGACTTGATGTGGCGTGAGGCCCCTTATTGAGCGTCCTCGCCTTTGAGGTTAACAATCGTGTCGCCCCTTGAGCGGGTGGGTTTGCGTCACTCAAGGAGTGGCATGCGCGTCCCAGACTTGGACGAAGATGGGATGGCTTTCCCCATATCGATCGATCGGCACTACGATGCAAACCCGATACATTGAGTATGTGTCGAGAATGCTTGTCTTGTACAAATGTTCTTCTGTTGAGTTGTTCGAGGAGCAGTACGATCTGTTTGGAGTAGTCTGTTGAGTGTTCCCGGGGGAACTAAGCCTATACATTGGGGCATGCAGAGTCCTCCGGACTGAGACACGGTGCACTTATATCAGAGCCAGGAGCAGCGGAGACCAGGGCAGTGAAGGCTCCTAGTGACAGATGAGTGGAGTGACTTATTTTTGGTAGTTTTGACCGGGTGAGGTATATAGATTGTTTGCTTGCTTGGCGCCATCCGCCTTATGGGGGTTGGTATTGGCTCTTGCTTGCTATATATCTATTTATGTGCTATATACTAGCTACTAGGCAACCAACCGTCGTGCGTCTCTGGTCACGCCTCTTGCCTTATCGATGCAACGTTCGATTCATATCAACTTCTTCACATTCGGTTATCTCTGCTGTCTGAGAATTGCTAATTCTTCATCTATATTCGGTTGTTTCAATTGTATTATTTCGGTTAGTTTGCATACTCGATACCCGGCTGATGCGCGCCAAATGAGTATTGCATTGCCACTGCGGTACTCATAAGATGAGGAGGCGATCCTCGTGATTCCGGCCAGCTGCAGATATTGATATCATAAAGATTTGATTACAGAGATGCAGCTTTTCCTTTGTTATGCGAGTATGGGTAGTGGGGCCTGTCCGTCAGTTCTATTATTACTCATAGAGGCTTGCGGTGTATATATTATCTCCTGTAGTCGGTTGAGCGTGTGAGGCGTGCGGTTGTATAAACATTTAGTATCTCTATTTTTTATGTTGGCCGTGTGGCCATAATTTGAAAAGTAGTGGTGACCTTGCTGCTAGGTCCACGTGGCTCTTGATATTCTTTTGTTGGTTTAGATGACTGAAACTGACATGGTGGCCTTGTCGGCTGCATAGGTTCCTTGGTATTAGAATGATTCTGGTTATTTGTTGTGCATTCGCAGTGGCTATAGGCCCATTTGGCCGGAGGATTGTGTTCTGGGCGTTATATAGCCTTTGTTTCAAGAACTGAATAGAGCTAGCCGGGCACGAGATGTGCCTAGGCCCACGATTAGTAGTCCAGGTCCTTCTAGAGGCACCGAGGTGCCGATCATACCCCGAAGGCGGGCGTGATAGGAGATATTGTGCCTAAAAACTCAATGATTGGACCCGGGAGTTAAAATGGGGTAAAAATTGAAAATTCAAGTTGCGGGCATAGAATGGGTCATTGGACGACTCGTGAGATTAGCCCACGAGTTGCTTGACTGACTCGTGGGAAGTCCGGTGGAAGTAGGAGATGCGGAGGAAAGGGGTTCCCCACGGGCGTGGGGAATGACTCGTGGTTAGTCACCACGAGTCGTTAGGTCAGCAGGTGGGGTGGGAGAAGAAGTATCGAAGAAGTCGAGACCGGTGTACTTGAAGATTGGTGACCACCCGAGTCTGATCACCCCCTGATGAATTGTTACATCATTTGTTACGAGCCACGGAGTATAGACAAGGCGGTGTACTCAGGCAACATGACGATTCGTTCCCCCCAGTCGTTAGGTGGAGTAGATTGGACCAACTGGCAGTTATTTTTTGCGAATTAAGTAAGGGTCTTTTCGTAATTCCAAAGTTCCTAAGACCTATAGTACGTCATTTAAGTCGTTTTGAAGGATTTTAAGAGGAAAACCTATTCTAAGATATTTCATTCCATGCATGCAAAGTTGAGAGGTTGAAGAGGTGATTTAGAACAAATCCTCAAGGTCTCCATTGGAATCTCTTGGCCGGTCGGGAAGTAGTAGAATCATCCCTTCTCGGTATGTAGGGTTATGAGTGAGTGTTTCCTTCCTCACCCATGCCAAATCTCTATCTAAGTATGTGGAATTCCTATGATCAAGTTATGGGGTTTTGTCCGGTGCATAATTCTTCAATTTCTATACATGGGTATGATTAGATTATGTTTACACATTGATGAATTGTGAAGCTTGGGCGGGTTTTAAGCTGTTTTCAATCAAAATTGTGTTCCTAAATTATAAAATAAAATGCCCATGGATGAGAAGTTCATGGAAGAAAGAATGATGATGAATATATAAAGATGATGATGAGAGTTAATGATGAAAAGCACATTTCTAAAACTACCACATGATATTGTTTTCAAAATGAATTGAGTAGATCTAAGCATGATAAAGCTTTGGGCAATAAGCACTTGTTAAATTCAAATGACGATTTTCCCGAAATAGCTTACCACATGGTTTTACGGAAAAGGGCTCCCTAGTATGTTCATCTTGTGGTATGTTTTAAACTAAATTTCTCATATGAATGAATTCTATTGAAATGTATGCAACAGGGTGAGCTTCATTTCCATATGATGTCGAGTCTATGCATGATTTCATTATTGAGATTTGTCAATAGACAATGTTGAGCTTCGTTTTCATATGATGTTGAGTTATTCATTACTTCATGTTGAGCTTCGTCGTAGAGCGTTGTTGGAGACTTTGTTATATCGATGTAGAGCATTGCATGTTTTTTACGGGAGAAGAGTCTAGCATTGACGGGCTAAGGAGTCGATAACCCTAAGCCCCGAGAACTACGCGCCAACGTAGGTTGATACTATATGACTTAGGACCTCCTAGTGAGCTTCGTTTGACCCGAATGGGCCTTGACTTGATATCAATATCATCCTAGCATCCTTAGCCACAGCGAGAATTTTGGGCAGTTGTGTCCACTTGAGTGTTATATTAGGACCACACCAAGCTCACAGTCGTAGTATGTCGGATTGGTAATGAGTCTCCCATACGTCTATATGATTCAAATACGCATATTCATTACTCATGATTATTATTTTAGAGCATGTACTAAAGTAAGGATTTGACTCATTGTTCGGCTTTTCTATAAATGTCATGTTCATCTTTGAATATTCGAGTGCGATTATTATGTTATGAAGCTATGCATGGACATATAATGAAAGATTACGATATCAAAAATGAATTCGTGTAGTTTCACTCCTCTCGGATTTAAAAGCTTTTGTTACTGTTATAAGTGTTTTAAATGACTTACTTTAGCAAGTTTACTTACCTTGCATACTCGGTACATTGCACGTGCGATTGCATACTTTCTATGCTTTATCGTCTCATGATACGAGGACTAGCCTCAAGCTTCATCCTCGCTCTTAGACAACCTTACGGAAGTTATTATACGCTCCGTTGTAGTGAGTCCTCATCTTTTGAGGACTAGACTTTCATTTTTTCATATGTATTTCTAGTTTTAGTATTTGTTAGGACAGTTAGGGTCTTGTACCATCAACTCATTCTCTATTAAACTTATCAAATATTTATGTGATCAACTTCAGATGTTTGTTTTGTTGTTGTGATGAGTTAGGCTTTTGCTAAGTTTATATTGTTGATTTCCTCCGTTTTGTTTGAAATAGATGTTTGCTTATTTCATGGAGTTGACTTAGAGGTCTCTTGGGGTCACACCCATCAGTGTCTATGATTCGATCCTCACGTTCGGGTTTTGACATAAATGGCCACCTACAGCAACGAGAGGGCTCCAACACCCACTTGAGCCAGTGCCCCTACCTTACGGTCCCACGAGATCGGAGGGGTAGGCATCGCTCACAATCCCGAGTCATAGCGCCGGCTTAGCCGCTACGACTACCCGGTTACCCTAAGTGTGGCATTAACCATCCAAGAGAGTGTCTTCGGGGCCGAGAGGGGTTGTTTTGGTATGGGCTGACTTGGTCATCGTCTCAAAGAATATATGTCGGCGGGACGGGGAGATCACAATCCATCGCTTCAGTAGCTCCAACGGGCCGACAGAGATCAATAGGCCAACACTTGGAGTGCGAGATAGCGGCCGGTGCCAAAATCATTTTTACTTGTCCTCCGTGGCGATCGGAGAGCTCACCTTACGTGGTTATAGGTATGTTACACCTTTTAAGTCTAGATGTGTATGCCCTACTAGATCCGGGAGCCACACTTTTATTCGTGACTCCTATATAGAAGTCTAGTTCGATATCAATCCGGAGGTCCTCTAAGGAAGGTAATTCTCGGTTCCACCGTGGAGGTGGGTGAGTTAGAGCCAGCGGGTGTATAGAAAATTTCCCAATCTCAATCTTGAATAAGGTCATTCAGTGATCTTGTAGGGTTTAGACATGGTTGACTTCGACCTCATTCTTGGCATGGATTGGTTACATTCCAGTTATGCCTCAGTCGACTGACTAGGGTCGTCGATTTCAATTCCTAATGAGCCGGCTATATAGTGGACGGGCGATAATTTAGCGCCTAAGGGTCGTTTTATTTCTTTTGTAAGGCCCCAAAGCTTATTTCCAAGGGTGTATTTATAATCTAGTTTAGGTCCAAAGATTCCAGCTTTGAGACCCCAAGTATGCGATCGGTTCCGGTTATTAGAGTGAGTTCCTGATGTGTTTTCGAAGTCTTCCTAGAGTTCCTCATGAGCGGGAAATAGACTTCGGTTTAGACTTTCTCTTCCAACACTTGGCCCATCTCTGTCCCTCCTTACAGAATGGTTCTATCTTGAGCTTAAGGAGTTGAAGGAGAAACTAAAAGACCTTCTTGATAAAGGTTTTAAAAGACCTAACATCTCTTTCCTAAGTGCTCGATGTATTCATGCGAAAAGAAAGACGTGCCCTCGAGAATGTGCATGATTACCATCCGAGTTGAACAAAAGTCACAGTCAAGAATAGGTAACCCTACCCGGGATTAGAGTTGTTCGATCAGCTTGAGAGTAGTTGCTTTCTCAAGATAGATCTCAGAGTCGGGGTATCCTCGGCTAAGAGACAGAGAGTGTGACATACCAAAATTAGCTTTAGAATTCGGTATAGATGCTACAATCCGTGGTTATGTCCTTGAGCCCGGCCACGCCCCGCGCTTTCATGGACCTAATGAAAAGAGTCTTCAACGTATCTAGATATGTTCGCCATTGTATTTATCGATGACATTAGGTATACTCCAAAATGAGGAAGAAGAAATGCTAATGCACGATGATAGTTCTTCATACACTCGAGAGATAGCCGAGTTGTTCGCCAAGTTCGGCAAATGCGAGTTACGGATTTGAAGTCCGTGACTTTCCTTGGTCACATGGTCTCGGGCAAAGGTATTCAGGTTGATTCTCAAATATAGCGGCGGTGGCGCCGAATCTACCTTCCCAAGCGAAATCAAAAAGTTTCTTGGGTCTAGCCGGTTATTACCAGATGTTTTGTCGAAGGTTTTTCCTACATTGCATCTCCTCGACTAAGTCGACTCGAAAAAGGTAAAATTTCGGTGTTCGGATGCGTGTGAGAAGAGTTTCAAGAGTTGGCTTCGACTCACTATCGCTCTAGTTTTGACAACACTAGAAGGAACAATGATTTTGTAGTGTATTGCAATGCTTACGGAGGTTGGACTCGATTGTGTTACGTCTTTGAGGTAAGGTGATAGCCTATGCCTCCAAACAACTCAAGAGTTCTAAAAAGAACTATTCGACTCATGACCTAGATTTGGCGGTGATGGTGTTTGCATTGAAAATATGGAGGCACTACCTATACGAGGCTCACGTGGATGTGATACAAATCACCAAGAGCCTTCGGTATGTGTTCGGTCGAGAAAGATCTAAAACTTTGTCGAGAGAAGGTGGTTGGAATGCGAAGGACTATGACATGAGCCTGCTATATCACTTGGGAAAAGCCAATGTGGTGGCTGATGTCCTAAGAAGAGTGTCTATGAGGAGCGTGGCTCATGTTGAAGAGGGAAGAAAGGAATTGTCAAAGGATATCCACAGGTTAGCCTGCGGATGGGAGTATGGTTGGTTGATACAGCGAGGGTGGAGTAGCGGTGCAGAGTGGATCGAGATTAGAGTCGGTGGTAGTTGAAGTTAAGACAAGGTAGGATGAAGATCCCACATCTTGCGGCCCGAGAGGCGGTTCTCGAAATGAAGTGGAGGCTTCTCCCTCGGAGGAGATGGTGTACTCCGTTACCGAGGTAGGTTGTGCGTCGTTGGATATGGGTGGTTTGAGACAATGAATGCTGGATTTGAAGCACCTGATTCGAGATATTCCATCCACCAGTGCTACTAAGATGTCTGCTTGATTTACGGGATATTCTTGGTGGAACAACATGAAGAAAGACATAGCGGGAATTTGTAGATAAGTGCTAGGAACATCCAGGAAGGTCAAAAGTAGAGCACCCGAGAGGCGCAGGAAGTATGACTCGGGATATAAGTATGCCAGCGTGGAAGTGAAGAAGTAAATATGAATTTTTTTTACAGGTTTACCTCGGGATAGTCGATAGCATGATTCAATGCGGATGATAGTAGTTCGGATGACTAAGTCAACACACTTCCTCCCGGTTAAACTATAGGCTTCGGCCGAAAGTTATGCTAGGCTTTATATTCGGAGTTGGGCGAGATTACATGGGGCTGCCCATATCAGTTATCTCGAATAGAGTACCTAGTTCATAAGCTCATTTAGGAAGTCTTTTGAGAAGGGACTTGATACCCAGGTCAAGCTCAGCACAGCTTTTCACTGAGAGAGATAGACAAGTTAGTGGACTATTCAAACCTTAGAAGATATGTTGACGGCGTGTGTGATCGATTTCAAGGCGTGGGATGATCACTTACCTCTCATCCCGAGTTTGCGTACAACAACTACCACTCCGGTATCGAGATATGGCCCGTTTGAGGCATTGCATTGTAGGGAGGTGTAAATCTCCTGCTCCCGGAGTAGTTTGAGTTGGTAGCTACTCCTGTGGTGGGAAAAGACTTCCGGTCCACTTGAAGCTATGCGAAAATAAAGCTCATCGAGAAAGATTGAAAGCCAGCTTAGAGCCTCTCAAATCTTATGCGATGTGAGGAGAAGAGAATTAGAGTTTGTAGTGGATATTGGGTTTATCTAAAAATTTCACCCATAAAGGGGTGATGACATTTGGGAAGAAGGAAAACTCAATCCGAGATATGTGGGACCCCTCTGAAATTAAGGCGGATTGGAAAAGTATCCTATGAAATTTGGAATTACCTCGAGTTATCATCTGTGCACCCGGATTCCATGTATCCCTATTGAAAAAGTGCATCAATGATCAAGCCGGTGGTGCACAAGATAGCGTGGGAGTGAAAGATAGTCTCTCTTACGAAGAGGTCGGTTCGAGATCCTTGGCGAATCGGGTTCGTAGGCGAGAACAAAGTAGCTTGAGTCAAAGTCTTGTGGAGGAATCAACATGTTAAAGGAGCCACGTGGGAAGCCGAGTAGATATGATGGCTAGAGACCCATATTATTCCCTTCCCGGCTCAGTTTTAGTTTAAGAGTATCAATTTTCTCCCTAAAACTCTATTTGAATTGTATTGAGTCCATGTGTCCCAATTTGTTTTTGTTAATAAATGTGTGTATGATAGGTGAATTCGGTTTAGTCATGTATTTTAGTTCAAAGGTAGTCATTCTATTAGTTTTGACTTTAATGATCGGTATTTGACTATAATGATTGCAATTCTCTACTTTGTGTGTTCCAACATTTGAGGATGAATGTTCATAATGGGGAGATAATGTAACAATTCTCAAAAGTCCCTAATATCAAACCCGAGAGTTGAAATGGAGGAAAATAGAATTTTGTACAAAAGGTCACGAGAATGAGTGGTTACGGCTGACACGTGTGGAAGCCCACGAGTAGTGGAGTGATTCTTGGGGAAAGTGCATTGCTTGGTTGAAAAATTAGAAAAAATTAGTGACCACGGGTGTGACCATAGATCGTCATGTGAGTCATGCTCAAGGGTTGAGCGAAAGTTGGAAAAATTCGGGCGGTGTACTTAACGGGTCCTCGCGCGGCTTCGTTTGAGACACCATGAGTTGTGGTAATCTTGTGGTGACCCCGAGGTGGGTTTTGGCGTGGGGACTACGGGAGGTGACCACGGCGCAACGAATCGTCAAGTAGCCCGTGATGAACCTGAAGAGGAATATTGGTTCAATGACAATGGGAGATGTCACTGATCGTTAGGTCTCCTGAAGACTCATGAAGTCTATCATTCGTAGATCGGGGGACCTCTGACTATATTATTTGTGCAATTCACGATTGGGCACCACGAGTCATCCGGAACCCCACAGGCTGTTGTGTGCCTCGTGAGAGCGCGAGGTCCTTTTTTCTGCAATTTCCTTGGGGAGTTTTCGTAATATCCTAAACTCCTAGACTCTCAACTACGTCGTTTTGGGTTTTAGTCGGGGTTTTAGAGATGGCCGATGGTTTATTTTATTTATCACCTCCCCTAAAAAGTTAGAACGTAAAATTTCTCTTAGAAAGATTAGGAGTAGAAGCTAGGGTAATTGAATTCTCTTGGATTTTGCTAGGGATTCTCTCGGGAATTTCCATCACCAAGTATGTGGGAATTCAACAAGGGAATAATTCTTCCTTGTGTCCCCCAAAATCTCCTCTATCTTTTTTATTAGTTATTTCCTGTGGTTTTGAAATGTGAAAAGTTTTCGAACTGATTTTTGTGGATTCAAGGGAATATTTCTCATGATTTTAGAATTCTTATTTGGTTCTTTATTTAAAATTGTGAAAAGGTGTAACTAGTAGCATAGTTCGGCCAGTGCGGCTCGGTAGATATTCGAAACTTGTGGGTTGAACTAGTTTTCCCTATAACTTAGTTCTATCGGTTTTAGGATGCATATATATTTAAATATGTTAGAATCTTAGTCGAGAATCATGTCGGAGCTTGTCTCATTTAGATTGTTGGCAATCTTAGTGTTGTCCGAACAAAATGTCGGTGATCGGTTGTTACGGTAAATCTCAAGGTGTAAGTAATGCCTCCCGGTTATCATAATTAGACTAAGAATTAGATTTTAGTTGTTCTTTGGCGGTTATGACACTTTAGATATGAACCTCTAACTAGACTTAGGACCCCGACTTCGATTACGGTTGTTATTAGATGGTTACGATGCTTTCGAGATAAGCAACTCGGCCAACACGAGTTATAGAATCGATTAGATAAGAATTGCGAGGGGAGTACTTCAAGATAGGTACTCATGAGCAGTCTTGGGCCCAATTTTGAGCTATCAACTTAGTATTAGTATAGGTAATCCGGTGGGGAGAAGGAAATGCTTAGGCGGATCGGGGTTCCAACGCTTCCAGGTTCCTAGAATTACGTTGTCATTGTAGATTATAATTTTTATTGGCCTCATGGCCCTAGACCCATGATCACTCAATTCATGCATTTATACCACGGCAAGGTATATCGGGTCCTACCTATGGGGTGTACACATCGGAACTCCACATTTAGCTCATGTGGTTATATGTCGGTTATAGACTCTCCTACTAATCGGTTTAGTTAAGTCTCGGATTAGTTCGGTTAGAACCGAGTTTGGAGTACTCGGTTCGGATAAGTTCGGTATAGTATTTCAAAATAGTATCTCTAATTTAGAGCATGTCTTTGACCATCAAACAAGGTCATTTTGGCCATTTCGGCATAACTTTCAGTCTATTCGGTTGCGGTATTTCGATTGGTCATTGCATGTCTTTCCAATTGATTATTTATTTATTTGTGATATAGTTTCTCCTACTTAGTACATTCAAATCTTGACACATACCTTTTATGCGGTATCGTTTTATGATAAAGCGTAGGTTCTCGGTCCCAACACGCTAGTAACCTCGCTCGAAGTTTTATTTGCATCATTGGTAGTCCTCATGTTTGAGGATGAGGATTATTTCATTCGGTTATATTTTATTTTAAGTTAGATTTAGAGTTAGATGGGGACTTGTCCTAGAACATCATGTTGATATATGGCTTTTAAACAAAAGACGAGTTCTCGTATTTTTAGCTTTGTTTTTGGTTATAAAACTATATGATTTGGATTCTTCTTCATAAATGTTTTCTTTTATTATTTTAAAGCTTCCTCTATGATATTACTCGGAATGCCGGTGTTGCCTGATAAACAATAGGTTTGCCCAGGGTTACTTGTGACTCCAAGTACCATGTCTCGTCTAGGGTATAGACTACGGGCATGACAAACTTGGTATCGAGCACTAGGTTTAGAGTATCCTAGGTTATACGAAAGCCACATCGAGAGTCCTTTTCATGGGTGTCAAGCGCGCCACCCTTATGAGGGGAGGCTATGTTTGTGAGTCAAGTTGGTGGGGAAAGTTGGTTTAAATATTCATATGCAGTTAGGCCTTATGTTTTGCGAGTGGAATTATCATGGATAGTGAGGATTCATATAGCCAACCCCAAGTTGCTTTTGCACGAAGCATATTTCTTTTGTTGTATATTATCATATGGAATATCATGGACTACTATGTATGATTTTTGTCCTTTTAAGTCTTCACTAAATGGCTTTTTCCAAATTATAGGGTTCACACTCCGAGCCTAAGTCTATGTCGATTGAGGTGATTGATACGGGGCATATTTATATGCCCAAGTGATATACTCAAGCACATGTTTGTGCCTTGTTTATCCAACAATGTTTGTACATTCTCATGGCGTAGGAAAGTGTGAATTTATACTAACCAACATGATTAGCGTTGTTTTGCAGGAAAAACATACTTTTTATGGAGCTAAGATGCATGTTGGGAGGAATCGGAGATGGACTCGGGGCTTGAGCAAGAGAGCGGCCAAAAGAAGCAAAAGAAATAAACGAGTTTGCACGATGGAGGCGGTGACATGTTTGATATCCAGCGGATGCATTATCGGGAGATATAATTTCAAAATTTCGAGAGAAGGTCCGCTAGCGGCGTGGAATTAATCTCATGGATCTTGACATTCCGGTGAAGGTGCGCGTTTGCAACGTGGCACGGCCAGGCATGCTCCGCGTTGCATGGCGTGCCACGTTGGGGACAACTACACGGGCGGCTAAATTCTAGAGAGCCTCCGTGTTTGCACCGTGTCACGCGGAGAAGCGGTGCTTTCCGCGATGCACTCCGTGACACGTTGCTTGTTATTAGAAAAAATTCTCACGGTATAAATAGAATACTTAGGTTTATTTTTAATTATTCTGACTTGGTGGGCAAGAGCATTGGGTTACGGGCGGTTGAGAGAACGAAAATTCTTAGGGTTTTCTCTATCCCTTTCTTCTTTCTTTCAATTGGTTGTATGATTTACACTCATTTAACGTGGTTAATCCACAAATAGGATGGCTAATTTCACTTCTTCTTGAGGTTAGGAACAATTGTATTGAAATATAATTGTTGAACATTTGTTTTTCCATCTTTTCTTTCATGGTTGTTCTATTAATTCTTGTTCTTACCGCATTGATATACGCCAATGTTAATATAAATCAAAAGTCCGGTTTCACTTTCGAGAGAGTACAGAAGCGGAAAGTTGTGAATTAATAGGATATGATCTTTTCTTGGTTTGGGAAAATTGGAAATTGATTTACCTTCGGGATAGAAATATACCTGAAAGTCGTATTAGTCAAGTGTGGAATCGGTTTCGTATGGCTAGAACATGAATTGCTTCTTATCACAGAAATGTAGGTGGAAGGTTTATGATTCTTAAGTTGGGTTAAATACTTAATCCATAGGCATAAGTTCCGACTAGCAACCGGAGAAAAAGATAAACCATGTTGTATCGATAATTAATTTCTTTACATGTTCTTTCTAGCCTCAACATGCTCACATTCATAGTTCGAACTCACTTGTATATTTATTTTTGTAGTATAAATTAGTTCACAAAAAATATAAAAACTTTTCTTCACACTGTTGTCTTCATTTTTAGAGTTGCGGTAAATTGACACTTGAGGTAATTTTGTTTTGCCCCGTAGTCAGTCCCTGTGGGATCGATGCCCAGCTTACTTGATCCACTTAGTACTTGTTCGACCACGTGCACTTGCGTGTAGTCATCCGGTTGCGCAACCGAACAAATTTTGGCGGCTCGTTCTTGGGAGCGCAGTGGCGAATTATAATTTTTCTTAAAGTGTTAGTTTGCTTTTCTTTATTTAAAGTGTTGACAACTTGGTCTTAGCACGTATTTTCCGAGATAACGGGTCACATTGAACACTTGAAAGAGACAAAAAGCTGGTGGATCCATCCTTAGAGCCGGAAAGACAATTCCATAAGCCAACGGAGAGAATCTCTAGAGAGAAAGCGCACTTGCTCGGACAAACAATCATGGAGCAACCACAAAATCCACCACTTGTGCGGGCGGTGTTAGTGCAGAAGTAACAGCGAGCCGGTTGGCGATGGCAATCCACATGCTAGCAATGTCATGTCTAGCATTCGCATACTTGAGCCGGGGAGGAGGTTCGAGCTTAAACGAACATGGTGCAAATTGCTGCACACAAGCGGGAAGTTCACGGAGTCTCCCTCACGAGGATCACAACAACATCTTCAAACCTTTTTGGAGATAAGTGACACTACATCCCAGCTGGAGTGTCAGCAGTTATGTCGAGCATTAGAAAAGACATGATGAAATTTTATAATTTGCTTAATCGTATTTCACGGGGAAATCCGGAGTGGAATGCGGACTCTTCAAGGGAGGAAGCGGAAGCGGTGGAGTCTTAGAAGTGGATGGGTTTACGGCTATCATTTTGCCTGGTCGTGCCTTGCAAGATCAACTCAACACCCACTTCGGCAACATGAGTTTGAGGTGTCCAGAGTCTCAAGCCCCGGTGAATGCGGTGCAACGAGATTTGGTGTGAAGTGTGCGGAAGTAATGAACACTGGTCAGTGTTGTGGAGCAAATCTGACTCGGTGAACTTTGTCGGCAATGCCTGAAAAGGAATAGTCACCAACAGAGTATGAGTAGCAGCTGCAATTCCTTGGAGGAATCACCCCGAATTTCTCTTGGGGTAACAACCATCGGGCGAGTTCGAGTCGGGGTTGAAAAAAGGAATCAAGGAGGGGAGCAGAACTATCAAGCACAATATAGAAACAACAATGCCCCGCACCCTCCTCCCCACCACCATCACCCGGCGTTGAGAGTGTTTCAAGACGATGATAGCTAACCAAGCTCAATTGCGGGCTAACTATGTTATATTGGCAGCCGAGGTCAAGAATGTCAGGTTAGCTACTGAAGCATTTGAGTATCGATTTGGGCGGTTCTTTGGAGCCCAAAACACCGGGCCTAGAGGACTTCCCGGCGACACGGACCCTGACCCCAAGCGGTGAATGCGGTGACCTGAAGTGGTTGCAACTTAAGGAGGTGGAACCGGAAAGACCATCTCAGTCGGGAGCGGCCGGCGAGGAGGGCGAAGTGAAGGGGAAGGAACAAGGATCTTGAACCGAGAAAGACCTCCACCCCGTTCCTCGGCGATTAAAGAAACACAAGGAGGAGGCATGTTTCAAAAAGGTTCATGGAAGTGCTTAAGCAGGTACACATTAACTTACCTCTTGTTGATGTTTTGCGGGGAGTGCCTAAGTACGTAAAAGTACATGAAAGGACATTGTGGCGAACAAACGCAGGCTTGCGAGTATGCCACGGTGGCTCTTGCGGAGGAGTGCACTTCCGGATAAAAGCTAGATTGCCTACAAAGCTCAAAGACCTGGGAGCTTTACAATTCAACTAACAATCGGAAGAGTATCAGAGCTCGTGGATTATGTGATTTGGCGAGCATTAGCAGTGCCGGCCTCGGTATTGAAGAAGTTAGGTCTAGGAGTCCTAGACCAGCAATAGTGATCTTGGCTAGCCGGATCGTTTCCTTGGCAAGACCGAGACGGGATTGTGGAGGGGCGTGCTAGTGCAAGTCGGCTCCCTGATCTTCCTGGTAGATTTTGTTGTCTTTGGACTTTGAGCCGGACAGCTGAAGTCCCATTTATTTTGGGGCGTCCCTTTTTGGCTTTACCGGGAAACGTTAAGCCAATGTAGCTACGGCTGACTAACTATCACGAGGCAAATGACAAGGATGAGGTATTTGATGTGGATAAAGCCATGAAGCTTAGAGCTGATACGCAGAAGAACTTTCGGCAATCGTGTACTTGATCGGGCGGGGGTGGTGAGATTGTTGAATCTCAAGACCCCGATGGAAGAACGTGATGAACTCCGATCATTTCGGAGATAGAGATGCTTATGAGGTGGTACAAGTGTTGAATGAGCCACAAAGCTATCTAGGAAGCAAGAATTTCAGCCGTTAATGAGGTCTCTACAACCTTTGGCGAAACCATCTATTGAAGAAGCACCAAATCTGGAATTAAAGCATTACCCCCTCATTTAAAATATGTCTTTTGGGGGAAAGGTGATACTTTGCCGGTCATCATTTCATCGGAATTAACAGAAGCACGGGGAAAAAGAGACGATGGCAGTTCTCGGGGAAAGAGGAAAAGCAATGGGGCATTTGGGAAAATGTAAGACATTCGAAATTATTAATCCGGCTTTTTGCACCTGAATTTCACGAGACGGGGAGCAAAGCCAGGCTGTTCGGCCTCAGCGATGGTTAAATCCAGCAATGAAGGATGTGAGTCGGGAAAGAAATAATTAAATGGCTCAATGCAGGTGTGGTCTATCCAATTTCGGGCAGTGAATGGGTGAGTCCGGTTTATTGTGTTCCAAGAAAGGAGAAATGACCATGGTCACCAATGAGAAAAATGGTGATTCCACACGAACCGTCACGAGGTTGGCGGATTTGCATGGAGTATAGAAAGCTAAATGAAGCCATGAGGAAAGATCACTATCCTATCCCGTTCATTGATCAAATATTGGATAGGTTGGTAGGCGGGGAATACTATTGTTTCCTTGATGGGTACTCGGCTATAACCAAATAGCCAAACTTTGAAGATCGAGGAGAAGACTACTTTCACATGTCGTATGGGACTTATGCTTTTAGGCGGATGCCATTGGATTGTGCAATGCACCCACCACATTCCAGAGATGCATGATAGCAATCTTTCACGACATGGTGGAGGATTTCATCGAGGTATTTATGGATGATTTCTCTGTGTTTGGTAATTCGTTTGCTACTTGTTTTACGGAATCTTGGCGAGTGTTGGCCATTTGTGAAGAATCCAATCTTGTACTCAATTGGGAGAAGTGTCATTTCTTAGTTAAGGAGGGTATTGTCCTTGTCCATAGAGTGTCTTGCAAGGGATTGGAAGTCGATCGTGCCAAGATTGAGGTTATTGAGAAGCTACCACGTCGGTAAGAGTGTTTGCGGTTTTCCCGAGCATGCGAGGGTTCTAGGGACGGTTCATCAACAACTTCTCCAAAATTTCTGAACCGTTATGCAGTTACTAGAAAAGGAGGTGAAGTTTGATTTTGATGATGAGAGTGTCAAAGCACATTGAGTTAGACGAGGGTGGTAAGCTTACCCATCCTTATTTCTCTGGATTAGGAACAACCATTTGAACGATGTGTGATGCGGCGTGGGTTTTGCCAGGAGCCGTGGTAAGGGCGGCGGAAGAATAGAATCTTTCCTCTATTCACTATGCAGCAAAACATTGAACCTTTGCCCAAGTAATTATACGAGTCACGAAAAGGAGATGCTAGCAGCAGTGTTTTGCTTTGATAATTTCGAGGTCCTATTTGGTGGGTTGTGGTAGTGGTGTATACCGATCATGCGGCGATCCGGTATACATTTAACAAAAAAAAGGATGCAAAGCCAAGGTTGATGAGATGGATCTTGTTAACAAGAGTTTGACTTAGAAATAAAAGATAGAAAGGGGAGCGAAAATCCAAGTGGCGGAGATCACCTATCGCGGTGGAAAGCGTCGCACGTGAAGGAAGGTAACTGATATCAAAGAGGAGTTCCTGGATGAACTTGACTCTTAGCGGTAGGAGAAAGGCGGGTTCCTTGGTATGCGGACATAGTGAACTTATTGGTGAGTGGAGTCTATCAGAGCTACGGCTTCGGCAAAAGAAAAATTGCGGCATGATTGTCGGCACTTCATTTGGGATGAGCCATATTTGTTTAAACGGGGACCGGATCAGTTATGAGAAGGTGCATTAGGAGAAGCAGTTACGAGAGGTTTTGAGTTGTCACTCCCTCACTATATGGAAGACACCACGGAGGCGAGAGGACAACACACAAGGTACTACGGTCGGGGTTACTTTTGGCCTACACTATTCGGAGAGACTCTATGGCATATGTCAAAACTTGCGATAGATGTCAAAGGACATGCACAATTGGTAGGAGGCAGAATCTTTGTTTGCCAAAATGTGTACTTTCAGTGGAGACTTTTGATGTATGGGGCATAGACTTCATGGGCCCATTCCCACCATCATTTGTGTCGTTACATCTTGGTAGTGATTATGTATCAGAGTGGGTGGAAGCAATAGCTTGCCCCAGAAATGACAACAAGGTAGTGACAAAGTTTGTGAAAAAACACATTTTCACAAGGTTCGGGACACCCAGAGCCATTATCAGTGATGGAGGAGCTCACTTTGTCAATGCAAGTTTCAAGAAGATGCTGGCTATGTATGGGGTGCGCCACAAAGTGGCAACAACTTATCATCCCCAAACTAGTGGGCAAGTGGAGGTGTCGAACGAAGTAAAGTAGATTCTCGAAAGCATTGAATGCGCCTTGAGTGATTGGTAACAAACTCGACGATGCGTTGTGAGCATCTGAAGCTTGCTTACAAGACACCAAATTGGACTTCTCCGTACCGATTGGTCTATGGATAGCTGTCATGTTTGCCGGCGGAACTAGAGCACCGAGCTTTCGAAATTTGTGAGGAAATTGAACATGGACCTAGAGCTAGCGGGTAAGAAAGAGGCGTGCAACTCGGCGAACTCGGCGAGTTTCGTTGGCATGCTTATGAAAGTGCCAAATATTACAAGAGAAAACGAAAGGTGGCACAATAAGCATGTTGTGCATCGTATCTTCGGCGGGGCAGAAAGTGCTACTCTTCAATTCAAGGTTGAAGATGTTTGTTTCCGGGAAGTTTCGGTCCAAATGGTCAGGTAAGTAGTTTGAGGTGGTGAGGATGACCGCGTAGGGCTGATGGGCGATGGCGAGGAAGATCGAAGTGCCACGTTCACAGTAAATGGGCAGCGGTGTAAGCACTATTGGGGTGAGGATGGAAGTGAGTGAAATGTCCGTCACTCAGGGGCGGAATGAGCTTAATTAGCGTCGAGCCGCGACGGTAAACCTTGGCCCCGGCTGCCGCGGAGGAGAACGCTTGAAGTAATTTTTGTTTTATGATTGTACGGATAAGGGAAAAAAAGAAAAATAAAAAAGCAAAAAAATATATATATATATACATGTGTGTAAATACAAAAATAAAATGTGTGTGTTGTTTTCCAAACGATTCTAAACAATTTCTTGTTGTAAGATAAGGCCGGGTTGATTGGAGGGAAAAATGCAAAGCATCGCAAAGGAGAAAAAACGAGGTAAGAAAAAAAAAAATTGAAAATTGGCAAAACGGTGAGCCACGCGTCGGCTCCGTGTCACGGAGAGGCCTCCCGCGTTACCCTGCAAACAGTGAGCAAATGCGGAATTTTACAAATTCCCGAGTGCTGTGCGATGGCACCGTGTCACGGAGGTGATGCTCGCGTTACCCTCAGTGACACGTTGAAGAAGGTGTTGTCGTCGGGTCACACCGGGTCACTTGGGTAACCGGCGAAATTCCCTTTTAATGCGATTCCTCACTTTCTCTCATTTTCATCCCTCATGACAACCCTCCCAAAAATTCCCTCTCCCTCAACGTGTCACGGACCTAGGTGCATAATTTCATCAAGTTTTCTTTTTCTTCGAATTAAAGGTATGTTCATCCTTTCGAACTCAATTTTAGCTGAATTTGTTCAATTTGGAGCATGAGGTATGAGTAAACCTTACCTAGTTAGAAATTGAACTTAAATGCATTCAAGTATTGTTAAGTTATGATTCGTAATATCATTGTGATTGTATGAACCGTGCAAAGGCACATGTTCTTGATCGAATTTGTGAAAAAATTGTAGCTAGGGTTTGGGAGTGAATGAAAATGGGAAAGCTTGTTGAATTTTGACTTCTTGTGGGTGTGTATATGTTGGAGTGAGATGAGTTGGTTGTATTATCTATGTAATATTCTGAAGACCAAGCGGATTTTTTGGGAGTGGAATCGTAGCATACAAGCGGGTAGATGTATAGTTTTGTATAGTTAAATAGTTTCGTTTTTCTTTTCATTGCCAAGTTCTATGTACAAAATTGTTATCGACGGTAATATTGTGTTAGTTATGCGAAGTACGAGTAGTACAAATGAATTTACACCACCGAATTCTCTGAATGCACAAGGCAATATTGTTTGTCTTTTTAGTTGTTTTCGTTTTCTTGTTTTGTAAATTAAAAATAAATATGTTCTTCTTGTATCGCAATTGTGGGCGAAGACTAAGTGTGGGGTGGCCTAGCCCTAACCCCAACCTTAGTCGAAGCTATTACAATTTAGCCGACATTGGGGCCCATGCAGCTACATTTGACGGGAACAATGACAAGCGAGCAAGACAAGGAAAGGGCGCATCTACATCGGGCGTCGGAAAGGGAGCTCGGGCGAGGCAGCGGAGTCCCGGCGGCACACAGAGCGGTTCCACGCGGCCGGCGCCGCCAGTACGAGCAGATGGGTGACGAGAGAAGGGGAAGAAATGGTATAAGCACAAGGAGAACAAGTACTTCCCGAGCATATTGCTAGGGATCCATTGGCACGGGGAGTTCCCCCGCATTGTACTGCCGGTTGACAACTGAACAGAGGTGCCTTCATCTTTGAAAGAGCCCAAGAGTACAATGCACTTGATTCGGGAGTTCTATGCAAATTGGAACCCAACGCTCCTTGATCACACCATCAAAATAAGGGCGAGATTGTCACCCTTGACCTCATCACCTAAATGCTATATTGGGGCGCGAGAACAGCGATGCCCATGTACTCAGCGGTGAATATCACTTCCACCATATGCGAGATGTCGAGATGCACATTGTGTGGAGCCCGTTCGGCAGCCTTATTTGGAAGCGAGCATAAGGAAGGGAGCTACCATCGAGACATTGCCCTACTCACGAGATGAACGAAGCCTTGGGGATGCATTTGAAGAGGAATAGTATGTTCTGCTTGATTGAGGTGCACATGGCCAGATGTCACAGGGATCGCGTATGCCTGGTGTATGCCTTGATGAAAGGGAGTTTGGAGATAAATGTCGGGGCGGTGATCATATCGCCATGAAGAAGAGGCTCCCGTTTGCATCAAGGGCACGGTACGGGTTTGTGGTCTAGCGACCACGTTCTGAGAACTGGATGTGGAGAAGAGGCCACCGGACTATATCCACGAGATGGAGGCGTGCCATAGGCGTCACAAAGACTAAGGCACCCGACACCACTCGCAGGCCAGTTCTTACACTAGCCGAGCGACATGCTGGGATGATCGATACATGGCCCGCATGTTGAGATACGAGATGCTCAGTGCGCATGAAGGCTGGAAGGCAGAGCCTTGAAGGATGGTTTGTAGCGGCTCGACCGTTACCCTTTTCGGTAGCCGGGCTCTATGTCGTGTGGACCCCGGCACGTGGAGCCGTGGATGATGATGTCCCCCTTTGATGAGGAGACACGTCGCGAGGATTAGACGTTGAGTCGGAGGAGGACGGCGGGGAGATCGGAGACATGGGAGACGAGGCAACGGCACGATGAAGAAGTGGAATACTTTGATTGATCGGGGAGTTTCACTACACTTTTGTTTTGTTGAATGTATGAACAGCGGGGGCCCAGAGTGTTCGATTTTAAGTGTGGGGTGGGAGTAGTTAGGTGGTGGTTTCGTCTTGATTTGTATGTATATGCATGTACATTTGTGACCTATTTTTGTGTGTATGTTTCGTATTATAAATATACTGTGAAATTTGTGTGTCTTTGTTGAATGTTGTTAGCCGAGTGTGTAAATAGTTTTTGTCGAAATTGCTCCCGATATTTTTAAAATTTTCGTTGATTATTTTATCATTGGGTTTCTCGGAGTTTGTTTTCGTTCTTTTTCAGAAGAGTCCCATTGAACCGAAGTAAGTAAATAGTAATGGATTCCTATGATGGATGGATGATTACCGTCTTAAGGGAAATGCAGTCGATAGGAGTAGCTTTTATTTTCAATTTTTGGTTTGTTTGGTTGTATCCCATGCATGTTGCTACTCTATGGCTACGAAATTCTTGTTGTGTGTTGTACATGATGTTTAGAATGTAGAGGTGATTCGTATGAAAGCATGCAATTTTTGTACATATGTGAGATACTTAGGCCACGAGTCGATTCGGTTGAATTGGAGCTTAATTTTGAATTCTTGCAATTAGGCGATTAAAGAAGTCTGTGAATATGTTTGGAGTTGAGCATGTGCAATGAGTGTATAGCGAGGTCTCGTTTATTCCATGCTATTGTGAAGTGTCTAGAACTTGCACAGTGTGTATACGAAACGAAATGAAGGAAGTGTAGTGTGGGAAGATGTAGGCATTTCTTTGTTTAGCCTAAAGTTTTCTTTTCATACATACCTTGAATGTTAAATCCTATTTAGCCCATTGAGCCTTTAGCCTTTTTTTTCTCTTTTGTCAAAAAGTGTAAACCAAGCTTAACCCTTTCTTTTCATTGTCCCAGTAAACCTGTCAAGCTCTTAAGCGCTTAAGAAAAAATAATTTTCCACGAGTGTAAAGTGAAATGGTGAAAGAAAATAAAGAGAGGAAAAGCAAAGTGATGAAAAGAAAGAAAAAGAGTCAAGGTGCACTTGCCGGATGTGAAGAAAATAAAGTGCATAACTAATCTTTGATGTTTGAGTAAATTGTGTGGGGTGCGGCCAAAAGAAGTTGGGAAAAAATTAATTAAGAAAGACTTCAAGATGTGGAGGAGGAAGGAAGAACTTATGCCCATAATATGATGGGATGTATGGAAAAAACGCTTAAGGATGCTAGTTGTTATTGCATTGGCCAGTATATACTAGTTCCGTAGCTTACATTACAACCCGTTAAGTCCTACGTGATCTTAGATCACGCGTCCTTATATTAGTGGAGTAATACACTAGAGGCAAGCTTATAGTTCATGACACAATGCATGTGAATTCTTTTGGGAGAGTGAGCGAAATTGTGTGTGTTTATACCAGAACATGGATTTTATTAGAGTTCATGTGATTAAAGCAGGGAAACTCTCTTATGTTGTGAGGGCACATGTTGTGAAAGAATAAAATTCGTGTCGGATATCTTGGTCAGCTAATGTGCATGAGTTTGCCGATATCAAGAGTCGATTTGTGATGTCTAGGAGGTCTTGATATGTTTAATGTCATTGTTATGATGATACCATGCATGTTTTCTTGATGATTTGTATGTAAATAATCGGATTGTAGCAAGTAACTCGGATTGTCGAGCCAAAGAAAGTAGCCATGAGGGGATGTCAATTGCATGAGGTGTAGGAGTCTTGTTCGAGGGCAGAGCAAGATTTTAAGTGTGGGGTAGGTGATATGGGGCATATTTATATGCCCAGAAGTGATACTCAAATGCATCGTTTTTGCCTTGTTTATCCAACAATGTTTGTACTTTCTCATGTAAATTGTAGGAAAGTGTGAATTTATACTAACCAACATGATTAGCGTTGTTTTGCGGGAAAAACATACTTTTTATGGAGCTAAGATGCATGTAGGGAGGAATCGGAGATGGACTCGGGAGCGAGCAAGGAAAGCGGCCAAGAAGAAGCAAGAAATAAAAGAGCTCGCGATGGAGCAGTGACACGCACGCTGCCATCGCGGATGCATTAAATAGGAGATATAGTTTCAGAATTTCCGAGAGAATTAAGCGATGATCTTAGTGGCACGTTGGAATTAATCTATGGATGCGGCATTCCGGTGAGATTGCGCATTTGCTGCCCGTGGCACGTGGGCATGCTCGGCGTTGCATGTCATGCCCGCGTTAGGGACAATTGCAGACGGCTAAATTCCGAGACTCGCGTTTGCAGGTGTCACGGAGCGGTGCTGCAACGTGCACTTTCCGTGACACGTTGCCTGTTATTCCTAGGAAAATTCTCACCGGTATAAATAGAATACTTAGGTTCATTTTAATTATTCGACTTGGTGGAGCAAGAACGTGGGTTACGAGGCGGTTGAGGCGAAAATTCTTAGGGTTTTCTCTATCCCTTTCTTCTTTCTTTCAATTGGTTGTATGATTTACACTCATTTAACAATGGTTAATCCACAAATGAGTGGCTAATTTCACTTCTTCTTGAGTTAGGAACAATTGTATTGAAATGTAATTGTTGAACATTTGTTTTTCCATCTTTTCTTTCATGGTTGTTCTATTAATTCTTGTTCTTCACGCATTGATATCGTAATGTTAATGTAAATCCAAAAGTCAGTTTCACTCGAGGAAACCTGGCCCCGGAAAGTTGTGAATTAATAGGATATGATCTGTTCTTTGTTTGGGAAAATTGAGAATTGATTTACCTTGGGATAGAAATATACACGAAAGTCGTAGTCAAGTGTGGAATCGGTTTAGATGGCTAGAACATGAATTGCTTCTTATCACGAAATGTAGGTGGAAGGTTCATGATTCTTAAGTTGGAGTTAAATACGAGAGTTTTATCCATAGGCATAAGTTCCGACTAGCAACGGAGAAAAGATAAGCCATATATCGATAATTAATTTATTTACATGTTCTTTCTAGCCTCGCATGCTCACATTCATAGTTACGACTCACTTGTATATTTATTTTAGCTTAATGCATAAATTAGTTCACAAAAATATAAAAACTTTTTCTTCACACTGTTATTTAGTCTTCATTTTTAGAGTTGCGATAGAATTGACACTTGAGGTAATTTTGCCTGTAGTCGATCCTGTGGGATCGATACTTGGCTTACTTGAGCCACTTACTACTTGTTCGACCACGTGCACTTGCGTGTAGTCATCAGGGCAGCCGAACGGTGATTCGTAAAGCATTTGAAACAACGAAGAAAGGTTTCCTCTATGTTGTGACTATACAATGGCAGCCAATTATAAGTTATGTCATTCTTTACCTTTCTATTAAGATATGAATGAATGGTACAAGTTCATGGTTGTCGGTTCTCGAGTTGATTCTTAAGATTGTACAACTTACTACGTGGTGATCTACACCAATATTTAAACTACACTTCAGAGATGTGAAAGGTTAGCTATTTAGATTGGTTTTCGCTATAGTTTTCTATATATGGGGGCTCTTTATTCGAAATTGCCTAGTAGGAATTAAGGTAGGAATTAAGACCAATCTATTAGTCCATGATAGCTAATAGAAATTAGCATTTGTTTCCTTCTATTCAACAATTGATAATGCCTAATGAAGTAGAAGTGTGTTAAATCAAATTTTCCTGTTCCCTTCCCTTTTAAAAATGTACATGTGAGATGGATAGTCCAGTAAATTTTATTACAGTAGAGAGAGCCATATAGTTTCGAGACTAGGTGTTCTTCAAAGGATAAGATATGTGACTATAACTATGCATAGAAGATCTTTTCAATATGTTCAAATTTTTGTATCTTTTCTTCGTGTTAATGCAGATGTGGTAGACCTTAAACATAAATCAAAAGATAGAGGGTTGGATGTTATACAAACTTATGTTTTCTGGATCATACATGAACCTATTCTATATTAGGTAATTTTATATCTACTTTCAACTCAGAGTGAATCAGAAACGGTCTCTCTACCGGTTATTGTTGTAGTTTCCCTAATATAGCAAACAAAACGAAAATTCAAAAGTCAAGGTGCATAGCGGTCATAAAACTAAAAGGATAACTCTCTCATTGATTAATATTTGACACCTCTCTACCTACTAACATGAGCGGATCTAAATTTTCATGTGTTAAATTTTAATCCTCTAATTATACTATCTGGTTTGGGGTTGAGGTTATAGTACCAGTTGTTTTGTATTGTTATAAGATTTGAAATACAAAAATTCTAGAAGACTGTCAAAATCTTACCAAACAAATTCTGGTTTGTTTTAAAAAATCTATGAGAATTGGATTATGGTGCAAAGTTTGTGTCACGCCCCGAGCTTACACCCTGGACGGAATGTGGTACTTGGAGTCACAAGTAACCCCAAGTCAACCCCTGGTCTATCATACACTAGAATTCTGAGTAGCATGAAAATATATACAGCGGAAGTCTACGGCAAAATATAAATACTTGAAAGAAATAAAGCTAGTTCATAATATTTGAACATATTAGAACAAAGCTACAAGTCTGGAAAAAAATCAAACTACGTCTGAAAGCCACTATGACTGATGAGTTGCTGGGAAAAGCCCCCCGCTAACTCCAAATCTAAATAAAAGGAAAGAAAGTATAACTGAAGCAATAAATCTCCGTCCTCGAAGAATGAGGACTCACCACCTAGAACAGCTGAAGTCTGCGGTGAGTGATCGGCTAGAGAGGCTGAGACTGAGATCGTGCAGCTATATCATAAAACGATATATCATAAAAGTATGCATTAGTACTTTGTATGTACTGAGTAAGTGAGAGAAACATAACACAATGGAATAAATAAAAAATGTTGAACTGGAAGGACAAGCAATGACCAACTAAAACTACTGAACTGAAATACTGAGATGGTCTAAAGGACCCTGTCTGATGGTCAAAGCATGTTCTAAATCTGGAATACTGATCTGAACTAAACTGAAACTGGACTAAACAGACTAGTGGGAGGGTCTATAACCGACATATAACCACGTGAGCTAGACGTGGAGTCCGATGTATCCACCCCTTGGTAGGACCCAATATACCTTGCCAGGGTATTAAGGCATGAACTGGGTGATCACAAGAGTCTAGGGCCATGAGGACAATAATAATAACTGTAACCTATGGTGGCAACGTAGTATTGAGAACCTGGGTGCACTGGAACCCCGGTACACTCGCTGCTAAGTCCTACTCCCACTTGATAGACCTAGACTGAATACTAAGCTGATACCTTGAAGCTGGGGTCCAAGACTAGTCAAGGATACATATCTGAATGCACCCTGAGAGTCTTATCAGACCAGCTTCTGAAACTGGATTCTAAGATTGGTCAGAGCTACTTATCTAGAAGCGTCGTAACCGTCTAAAGAACAAACTAAAATATAAAATTGGGGTCCTAAGGCTAGTCAGAGTTGTTTATCTAAAATGTCATGAACGCCTAGTAGACCAATAAAACTGAATTCTGAATTTGATTCTGATAACTAGGAGGTACTACTGACACCTCGAAAATTTCTACAGTCAAGCTGATCAGCTGACATTTTCTGGCTGACATTGAGAATTCTAGTATTCTTACTAAAACTAACTGATAATATTTTGATTTCTTTTCAATGCCCTTAACAACATAGGAGTCCACAACACTAATAAATACAAGCAAAATTTTGACATTCAAGCACTAAGGAAAATTTCAAGATTTTTTAATTCAAGAAATAGGGCTAAATTTCACTTCACAAGATTTTACAATATTTTAGTCATGAACTGGTGAAAAATATCTATAATTAACATGATATAATATTCCACATGATTTAGAAGAAGTATGACTAGCAATTTCTAGATATTCATTAGTTTCAAGGCTACAACTGA
Source organism: Datura stramonium (assembly GCA_018107945.1). Lineage (NCBI taxonomy): Eukaryota > Viridiplantae > Streptophyta > Magnoliopsida > Solanales > Solanaceae > Datura > Datura stramonium. The sequence continues at coordinate 71,556 of JACEIK010003650.1, read as the reverse complement.
TAGAGAGAAATATGTAATACCCCGAAAAGGCCTAAGAATATACTCGGGAGTTGAATTTGAAAAGTGCATAAAACTGGCAAAAACATCATAGGACGGGCGACCCAATGACCTGTGCTAGGTTACCACGTGTCATTGGAAGCAGTTGTGGAATAGCAGGTTCAGGAAAATAGTGGAGATAACGGATGGTGTAACGACCCGTTGTTAGGAACAACGAGTTGTTGTTACCAGTCGTTGGAAGGACTGGACTTAGGCTGTGGGGGAAACAACGGGGCATCCCATGTTTCGTTGTGAGAGGCAACGACCTGTTGTTTCTAGTCGTTGTTTGAAGGTTGAGGAATTCTAGTGCATACGATGAATTGAGACTACGGCTCATTGGAATCCACCATGAGTCGTGGTGAGGCTTGTGGTAAGGAAGTCAGATTTGGCCAAGAAGTTGACGACGGTCGATCCAACGACCCGTCGTTTGAAGTAATGACTCATCCTGATGAGTTGTGGGAAGGATATTAGATACGTTATGAGGCAGTGGACCCAACGACTCGATAACACGAGTCGTGGTAGGTTGTCACAACCCGTTGGGTCTGTCATTGGTCTGTCCGGATCAATTTTTTAGGGAAATAATTTTAAGGGCATTTTCAACATTTCCAGGCTTTTAGACCCTAAACTACATCGTTTTTGATATTTTCTGAGTGTGATAAGATGAGTTGAGTCCTTTATGCATACCCATTCTCATGCAAGAACTTTAGAGAGATTATTGGGAGATTCAAGGTCTTCTTCCCCAAGTTTCCATCAATTTCTTTGTGGGTAATCAAGGAACCTTGAGTCAATCCATTTCTAGGTATGTAGGATTTTAAAATGGGTGGAATTCTTCCTCACCCATGCCTAAATTTTCGATTTAAATCATGAATCCTATTCAAGTTTTATGGAATTTTATCCAAATGCATGAAAATGTGATTTCTCTTTATGGGTATGACTTAATTGAGTTTTAATTATTGAATTATGAATGATGGGCTGGATTTATATTATTTTCTTCAAAATCATGTTCCAACCTTTAAAATCTAAAATACCCATTGGATGAAAGTTCATGAAAGTTATGATTTATGATGAATACTATATAATTTGAGTTTATTGATGAGGGAAAAGCATGATTTTCAAGTTACCCATGTTGATGAGCATATTTTGAAAGAATTGCATATGATGAAGTATTGGGAAATGCCCACATGTTGAAGATTGATTTACAATTTATGAACGAACTTCATGATTTATCAATTTAGGATGTTGGCCGATGAAAAGGGCCTATGATTCTTCGCTAAAAATGTTTCAAAGGGGATCAATGATGATAAGTGTTATATTTTGTTCAATGAATCTCAATGCATGATGTTATTAATTTACGTATGAGCCTATATGCATGTTTTTGGGTGCCGTGTCTAGCACCGAGCAGCCCGACGTTCAAAGGACTACGCATGTGTATCATAAACACATGCCACCATGGGTTTCTAAATGATATGATGTATTGATAATGATCCCCTCAAATGTGATATAACGCCTAATGCACAACCCTCGCCTAGTAAGCCAGGGCCGGCTTTGCCCACTTGAGCAAGATAGTGGGGCATCATGAAAGGCTCTACCATGATGGTGTCGGTTATGACGAGTCCTCCCATTATCCCGCATGTCTTATGCATTGTTATGTTTATGTCATTGGCTCAAGTTATATTTTGATAAAGTTTACGTATGATTATAATAATGAATGATTTATGAATGATTTGAATGTCTTGAGCCTTATGTTTTATTAGGATGATTATGATGTAAGAATGATTTCATTCTCCTATGTCTATTTATGCGTTTTACTTTACTTTAAAATGTCCACTTTACTTACCTTGCATACTCGGTACATTCCACGTACTGACCGCATACTTTTTATGTTGTATCGTTTCATGATACAAAGTCCGGATCTAAGGCTCATCCTCATTCTTATCCCATCTCAGCTTATGTTCTCAGCTTATTGGTGAGTCCTCATGTTCCGAGTTCCGTATGACAGACTTACATGTTATTTATGTTTTAGTACGGGTCGGGTTAGTTGGGGATGCTATCCCATCAATCCTTCTTATGTATTAGAGGCTTTCAAACAAGTATGTAGTACTCAACTTTTGTATATGTCCAGTATCTCCCTATGTTATTCTATGGTTATGTTTCCACGATGTTTTATGCTTAATAATATTCTTATTTAAATGAGATTAGTTGTATGCATGTGCCATGGGTTTACTTGGGGTCTCTCGGGGTCTCTTATCCTGTGTCTACAACCCGGGGGTACGTTCAGGTCGTGACAAACTTGGTATCAGAGCGATAGGTTTGAAGTGTCCTAGGGAGTCTGAAAGCCGCATTAAGTAGAGTCTTTTTCATGGGTGTGAAGTGTGCCACACTTATGACGAAAAGGATACTATACGTTTAGGAAATGTCCCCTTCTTTCATATTCTATATCATGCGATAAAAGTCTTTCCATCCTTCTAATTCGTGCTATTCGCGATTGCAAAATTATGGCTCCTAGAATAGTGAACGGAAGGAGGAATAGAAAAGATGAAGGCCACGGAGGTGGAAATGACCATGGGCATCAGCAAGCCCCACCTATTCAGGAGCCCCAAGCACCAAAGCCAACTGCCCATGCTGAGTTTCGAGCGGCTATTCAAATGTTGCGCAAGCCTTGACCGCTCAGGTCAACCAGCAGGCTGTTGTGCAGGTCCCACAGAATGGGAATACAATGACAACTCGGATCAGAGACTTCTTGAGGATGAACCCTCCTGTGTTTACGAGATCAAGGGTGGACGAGGATCCACATGAGTTCATTGAAGGGATCTTGAAGGTCACTCAGGTTATGGGGGTGACAAATGGGGAATGTGTTGACTTAGCCTCTTATCAGCTAAAAGAGGTCGCTCATATTTGGTACAAGCAATAGTAGGATAGCAGGGCAGTGGGAGCAGGCCCTATCAACTGGGATGAGTTCCACATGGTCTTTCTCGACAAGTTTTTCCCTCGGGAGATGAGGGAGTTGAAGCATCGGAGTTTGTGAACCTCAAGCAGGGAAAGATGACATTGTTGGAGTATTCTCTTGAGTTCACTCGTTTGTCAAAGTATGCCCCAGAGTTGGTGATGGATCAGAGGGTGCAGGTGAGCCGATTTGTTCATGGTGTGGCCGGTTATTTAGACAAGGATTGTAGGACTTCCATGCTTCACCAGGATATGGACTTTCCCCGCATAGTTTTGTACACCCAGCAGATGGAGGTGGCTCATGCGAGGGAGAGGGAGGAAAAGAGGGCTCGGACAAATAATCGTGGGTTTTCACATCAGAGGTGCAGCGGTGGCTACCGTCCATAGTTTCAGCAGAGATCACTAGCTCCAGCACCATCATTAGCTAGTGGTCCATCCATACCCAAGGGTGATTAGAGGAGCAGGGCTTCAGGGTCGAGGGATCAATCGGGCACCCAACTAGAGTATACCTCTCCAACCTATGGGAAGTGTGGCTAAAGTCATGTTAGGGAGTGCTTGCTCGGTTCAGATGTTTACTATGGGTGTGGTAGACTTGGGCACATGCACCGAGTGTGCCCATATACTAGATAGAGTGATGATAGGGGTCGTGCACAGATTACCAGGACAGCAGCAGCTCCAACCTATTCCGCTCCACAGGGAGCATCGACTAGTGGGGGTGGCGGACAATGCCAAAACCGATTCTATGCCCTTGTCTTGCGCCAGGAGCAGGAGACTTCGCTAGACGTGGTCACTGGTATGTTGCGTGTTTTTCATATTGATGTTTATGCCTTACTAGATCCAGGAGCTACATTGTCTTTTATGACTCCTTACATTGCTAGTAGCTTTGGAGTTAGTCTTGAGACCTTTTCAGAACCATTTTCAGTTTCGACCCCTGTTTGTGATTCAGTCACAGCTAGACGAGTATATAGAGGATTCCCGATCACTATGTCGCATAAGGTTACCTCCGAAAACCTGGTAGAGTTAGACATGACTAACTTTTACATTATTCTTGGTATGTATTGGTTGTTTGCATGTTATGCTTCAATTAATTGTACGACCCGTACAACAGAATTTCATTTCCCGGGTGAGTCAATTTTGGAGTGGAAGGGTAGTTCGGCGGTACCAGCTGGTTGGTTTATTTTCTATCTTAAGGCCAGAAAGATGATCTCTAAAGGTTGCATGTACCACCTAGTTAGGGTTAAAGATGTGGAGCCCGAGACCTTGACTATTCAGTTAGTTCTGGTGGTGTGCGATTATCCGGAGGTATTTCCCGAGGATTTACCAGGTGTTCCTCCCGAAAGGAAAATTAATTTCGATTTTGATCTATTGCCAGATACGCAACCTATTTTTATCCCTCCTTACAGGATGGCTCTAGCCGAGCTAAAGTAGTTAAAGGATCAGTTGAAGGACTTGTTGGATAAGGGTTTCATTTGACCAAGCAAGTTTCCATGGGGTGCACCGGTTCTCTTTGTCCGAAAGAAGGATGGGTCCCTTTGGATGTGAATTGATTATCGACAACTTAATAACAGATGGGTATTAATTATTGACAACTTAATAAGGTCACCGTTAAGAACAGGTACCCCTTACCTGGGATTGATGATTTATTAGACCAGCTTCAGGGTGCCAAGTGCTTCTCCAAGATTGATCTTAGGTCCGGGCATCACCAGCTCAGAGTTCGGGAGAGTGACATCCTGAAGACCGCTTTCAGGACTCGGTATGGTCACTACAAATTTGTTGTTATGTCTTTCGGATTAACCAATGCCCCTGCAGCTTTTATGGATTTAATGAACAGGGCGTTCAAGGTGTATTTGGATATGTTCGTGATCATCTTCATCGATGACATTCTTATATACTCCTGGAGCAAGGAGGAGCATGCCACTAATTTGAGAATAGTGCTGCAAACCCTCAAGGATCGTCAGCTATATGCAAAGTTTAGCAAGTGTGAATTTTGGCTAAACTCGGTAGCATTTATGGGCCACGTGGTATCAAGTGAAGGCATAAGGGTAGATTCCCAAAAGATCAAGGCGGTGAATAATTTTCCTAGACCGGTGAATCCTTAAGAAATTCAGACTTTCTTGGGCTTAGCAGGCTAATATCGAAGATTTGTTGATCGATTTTCATCAATTGTAGCACCATTGACCAGGTTGACTTAGAAAAAGGTGAAGTTCTAATGGTCAGATGCTTGTGAGAAAAGCTTCCAAGAGTTGAACAACCGACTCAGTTCAGCACTAGTGGTGACCTTACCCGAGGGAGCTGATGGTTTTGTAGTGTATTGCGATGCTTCGAGAGTTGGACTGGGATGTGTGTTGATGCAACATGGGAAGGTAACAACAAATGCCTCGAGACAACTGAAAGTTCATGAAAAGAATTATCCGACCCATGATCTAGAGTTGGCTGCGGTGGTGTTTGCGTTAAAGATATGGTGACATTACTTGTATGGGGTCCACGTGGATGTATTCACGGATCAGAAGATCTTGCAATATGTGTTCACATAAAAGGATATAAATCTTCGGCAAAGAAGGTGGTTGGAGTTGCTAAAGGACTATGACATGAGTGTCCTCTACCATCCGGGCAAGGCTAATGTGGTTGCGGATGTGCTTAATAGGCTCTCAATGGAGAGTATATCCCATGTGGATGAGGGGGAGAAGGAGTTGGTGAAAGGTGTTCGCCTGCTTGCAAGGCTGGGAGTTAATTGATCGACTCGACCGATGGCAGTGTTGTTGTACATAATGGGTCAGAGTCGTGCTTGGTGGTTGATGTTAAAGCTAGGCAAGATGAGGATCCAATGTTGAGGAAGTTGAAGGAGGCAGTGCGGAGTCAGAAGGTGGATGTTTTCTCCTGAGGGGGAGATGGTGTGCTACGGTACAGGGTCATCTATGTGTCCCGGATGTTGGTGATTTGAGAGTTCGAATATTGCATGAGACATATGGTACCAGATATTCCATTCACCCAAGATCCACGAAGATGTATCGATACTTGCAAGAAATCTATTGGTGGTATGGAATGAAAAGGGATATCGCAGAGTTCGTAGCCAAATGTCCGAACTGTCAGCAAGTGAAGGTTGAGCATCGAAGGCTGAGAGGCGTACTTCAGGATATTAGCATCCCAACCTGGAAATGGGAGGAAATTAACATGGATTTCATTACAGGCCTACCCCATACTCTCCAACAATACAACTCCATTTGGGTTGTGGTTGACAGGTTAACCAAGGTTGTGCACTTTCTACCGGTCAAGAACACCGATTTGGCGGATGATTATGCTAAGTTGTATATTCGGGAGTTGGTTCGACTTTATGGAGTGCCCTTCTCTATTATTTCAGACCGAGGTACTCAGTTTACTTCTCAATTCTGGCGTTCTTTTCAAGAAGAACTTGGGACGCAGGTTAAGCACAGTACGACCTTCCATCCGCAAACAGATGACCAGGCGAAATGAACCATTCAAACCCTCGAGGATATGTTGAGGGCATTTGTTATGGATTTCAAAGGTAGTTGGGATGATTATTTTCCCTTGATCAAGTTCGCCTATAATAACAGTTATCACTCTAGTATCCAGATGGCACCGTTCGAGGCTCTTTACGGGCGAAGGTGTAGATTACCCATTGGTTGGTTTGAGGTTGGTGAGGCAGCCATAATAGGACCTGAATTGGTTAATGAGGCCATGGTAAAGGTCCAGAGGAGAAGGGGCCGGTTAAAAGATGCTTAGAGTCATCATAAATCATACGCTGATATGAGGAGGAGGGATATGGAGTTTGATGTGGAAGACTGGGTATTTCTAAATGTATCTCCCATGAAGGGAGTCATGCGGTTCAGAAAGAAAGGGAAACTCAGTCCTCGCTATGTTGGACTTGTCATCGGAGTTGTCCTCAGTTCATCCCATCTTTCATGTGTCACTTTTGAAGAAGTGTTTGGGTGATCCAACCTTGGTGGTTCCGGTAGACAGCATTGGAGTGAAAGACAACCTCAGTTCTGAAGAAATTCCCATTGAAATCTTGGATCGTCAGGTTCGGGAGTTGAGAAACAAAGAAGTAGCTTCAGTTAAGGCTTTATGGAGAAATTAGCATGTTGAGGGAGCTACGTGGGAAGTCAAAGCGGACATGATGGCTAGATATCCACATTTGTTCTCTACCGGCTCGGTTCCGACTTGAGGTATCAGTTTTTCCCTATGAATCTATCTAGTTTTCATGTTTAGTTCAGGGTGCGAGTTCCTTTCATGTGTATGAATGTGTATGTGAAGTATCATATCAGTTCCACCATACGGTTTTATTCGGAGGTAGTCATTTCGTGAAAATTTCGGTTAAAATGGTTAGTATATGGCTATGATAAATTGTATGTGTTTGTTTTCTTCTTGTTTCCTACATTCGAGGAAGAATGTTTACAAGGGAGAGATATTGTAATACCCCGTAAAGGCCTATGAATAGACTAGGGAGTTGAATTTGAAAAGTGCAAAAAACTGGCAAAAACATCACAGGACGGGCGACCCAACGACTGTTGGTAGGGTACCACGAGTTGTCGGAAGCAGTAGTGGAATGGGAGGTTCAGGGAAGCAGTGGAGACAATGGACGGTGCAATGACCCACTGTCAGGAACAATGAGTTGTTACTAGTCATTGGAAGGACTGGACTTAGGCTGAGGGGGAAACAACGGGGCATCCCATGATTCGTTGTGAGAGGCAAGGACCCGTTGTTTCTAGTCGTTGTTTGAAGGTTGAGGAATTCAAGTGCATATGACGGATTGAGACCACGACTCATTGGAAGCCACCACGAGTCGTTGTGAGGCTCGTGGTAAGGAAGTCAGATTTGGCCAAGAAGTCGACAACGGTCGATCCAACGACCCATCATTTGAAGTAACAACTCGTCCTAACGATTCGTGGGAACGATCTGAGATATGTTATGAGGCAGTGGACCCAACGACTCGATACTATGAGTGGTCGTAGGTTTCCATGACCCGTTGGATCTGTTGTTGGTCCATCCAGATCAGTTTTTAGGGAAATAATTTTAAGGGCATTTTCGACTTTTCCACGCTTTTAGACCCTAAACTATGTCGTATTGGATATTTTCTAAGTGTGATAAGATGAATTGAGTCCTTTATGCATGCACATTCTCATACAAGAACTTTAGAGAGATTTTTGGGAGATTCAAGGGCTTCTTCCCCAAGTTTCCATCAATTTCTTTGTGGGTAATCAAGGAACCTTGAGTCAATCAATTTCCAGGTATGTAGGGTTTTAAAATGGGTGGAATTCTTCCTCACCCATTCCATAGTTTTCGATTTAAATCATGAATCCTCCTATTCAAGTTTTATGGGATTTTATCCAAATGCATGAAAATGTGATTTCTCTTTATGGGTATGACATAATTGAGTTTTAATTATTGAATTATGAATGATGGGTTGGTTTTATATTATTTTCTTCAAAATCATGTTCCATCCTTTAAAATTTAAAATGCCCATTTGATGAAAGTTCATGAAAGTTATGATTTATGATGAATACTATATAATTTGAGTTTATTGATTATGGAAAAGCATGATTTTCAAGTTACCCATGTTTATGAGCATATTTTGAAAGAATTGCAGATGATGAAGTATTGCTCAATGCCCACATGTTGAAGAATGATTTATGATTTATGAACAAACTTCATGATTTATCAATTTATGATGTTGGCCAATGAAAACGGCATATGATTCTTGGCTAAGCATATTTTAAAGGGGATCAATGATGATAAGTGTTATATTTTAGCCAATGAATCTCAATGCATGATGTTATTGATTTACGTATGAGCCTATATGCATGTTTTTGTGAGCCTTGTCTAGCACCGAGCAACCCGACATTCAAAGGACTACGCTGGTGTCTCCTAACCATGTGCCACCGTGGGTTTCTAAATGAAATGATGTATTGATAGTTATCCCCTCAAATGTGATATCACGCGTAATGCACGGCCCTAGCTTGGCACGCCAGGGCAAGCTCTCCCAACTTGAGCGAGCCAGTGGGGCATCATGAAAGGCTCTACCATGATGGTGTCGGTTATGACGAGTCCTCCCATTGTCCCACATGTCTTATGCATTTTTATGTTTATGTCATTGGCTCAAGTTATGTTTCGATAAAGTTTACGTATGATTATAATAATAAATTATTTATGAATGATTTGAAAGTCTGGAGCCTTATGTTTTATTATGAAGATTATGATGTAAGCATGATATCCTTCTCCTATGTCTATATATGCGTTTTACTTTACTTTAAAATTTCCGTTTTACTTACCTTGCATACTCGGTACATTTCACGTACTGACCGCATACTTTATATGGTGTATCGTTTCATGATACATGGTCTGGATCTCAGGCTAATCCTCATCCTTAGCCCATCTCAGCTTATGTTCTCAGCTTATTGGTGAGTCCTCATTTTCTGAGGGAAGTATGACAAACTTACATGTTATTTATGTTTCAGTATGGGTTGGGTTAGTTGGGGATGCTGTCCCATCAACCCTTCTTATGTATTAGAGGCTTTTAGACTTGTATGTAGTACTCAGCTTGGGTATATGTCCAGTATCTTCTGATGTTATGCTATGGTTACGTTTCCGCAATGTTTTATGCTTAATATTCCGCTTATTTAAATGAGATTAGTCGTATGCATGTGCCATGGGTTGACTTGGGGTCTCTCGTGGTCCCTTGTCCGGTGTCTACAACCCGGGGGTACATTCGGGTCGTGAAAAAATAGGGCGAAATTTGGGGAAACAAGGGAAGAACTATTCCCTTGTTGAAATCCCGCATACCTGGTGAAGAAGCCCGAAGAATTTCCTTGAGAAACTAAGGAGAAAAGGTTGCCCTAGCTCTTGCTCTGAAAAGTTCTGAGAGAAGTTCTACGATGAATTCTGAGAGTCTTTATGGGGAGAATGAGGAAAGAAACCATTTAACAACTGTAATAAGTATGAAAATATGCTTAAAATGACATAATTTAGATTCTAGGAGGGTAGGAAATTATTGAAAGATAAACTCGCAAGGGAAAACTGATCGTCAGTCCTCATGGGTGACCTAACGGGTCGTGATTAGTGACCACGACTTGTTGTCACACTCGTGAGATTCACTGCCTGAAACCCACTGTTGGTCACGACGACAGACCTAACGACTCAGGCAAGGAATCGTGACATCATCCTTTAATTGAACCACCTTACTAATTACCTAGGTTCATAACGAGGGACATCAAGAATCATTATAGTTGACTACGACTCGTGGTCACCACTTGTCACATGCACTACCTCAATTTCAAATAAATTCCCTCCGGCTGACCATGACCCATCCCACGAATCAGAGTGACTGACCATAACTTATGGGGTCCTTCCGTTAGGGTCACTGCCTTACTTTGCTCCGGCCTTAAATTTTCTCTTGACCACGGGGAAAATCACGACTCATGGGGTTTACCACGATTCGTGGTCACCTCATTCTTCCAAATTTTCAATAAGTCCCCAGTTCTTACCACGAGTCACTTAATGACTCATTGTCACTCTCACGAGTCATAGATGACTCGTTCTGTGTCCTGGTATAGATTTTCCAGATTTCTCTGTTTTAAGTCCCGGGTCTAGACTTTGAGTTTCTGGGGCATTACAATTGTTACACCCCGTAAATTCTCGACATGTAGATGGCCTATCCACATGTTGGTTTAGAGTTTTGAATGCCATACATTTTAGGAAAAGGCCCGAGAAAAGACCGGATAAGTGACACGTCGAACCATCGCGGGAGGAGCTGGGGCAGAACCCCTCCGCGATGGTGCCGTGTTACGGAGGGAGGGCCTCCGCGATGGCACCGTGCCATGGAGACCGTGTCCAGGCCCAAGTATATAAACCCCTCCCTTCGGTTTTAAGTGAGAAGTTCATATAATTTCCAGAGAGGACGAGGGAAAATAGAGGGCACGAGGGTTTGAGGAATTTCCTTCTTATATGCCGTTATACGCGGTCCAAACTCGGTATAACCTTTGGTAGTGAGGTATTAAGCAGCAAGGAGCATTCCTGCGAGTTTAGTTTCGTGAAATTCGACCGGCGAACCGTCGTGCTACCGAGCTAAGGTAAGTGGAATTGCTCCAAATTCGTGTCAATATACTCCTAGCCCTAAAGT